>LJIJ01000377.1:0-129465 GCA_001718145.1 Orchesella cincta
GAAGCAAATCAGCGTCTTTTTTTTGGAAAATTGTGTTTTTGCTTTATTGAACTTATGCTGGTATACATGTGAACAGCAAAAAAGCAATCAGCAATGTAGCTAAATAAGCAAACAAGCGTATTTTATCCCCAAAAAAAGCAGTTGGTTTCCAGTACTGTCAACAAATGATAGTGTACTACTTTCGAGGTTCACTTTCTTGCTAGTCCAAAGTTACAATTCTGAAGAAAGAAAAAATTAGAGCAAAGTGAATAGTGTGTCCAATCGTGTGGAAAATCTCTGACTTCGTTGCGTTTTTTTACTGTTGCATTTATAGCATAGTGTGTGCAGTACACATACGTACGATGGGATATGGGAAATATTAAAATTCTCTAGCTATAAACTTTTATTCGCCCACATAATATTCTTTATATGTATGCTGCTACATATTCTACTTCAGTTTCAGTTGCTTTTATTATCATCTCCAGATCGTTATTACAAAGTTGTAATGAAGCGTGTTCATGCTGCTCATATGACGGGTTTTACTGGAAGTTCACTCACTTTAGCATATTAATGCGTGTCTCAATGTGTGTTGTATGTATCCATATTATTTGCAACTTGTACGACTGGTTCTGACTTCTGCGAGTTTCTCTCATGTTGATGTCAGGCACGCTATAGCACGGATATTATACATTTTTGCCTCAAGGTTTGAAAATAATGGCTCATGAAAAGTCTTCGATGTAAAATACCCATTTTTAGACACAACATTTTCTGTTGGCTTCAACATCTGAAGGGTTCCGCCTCCGTGTGTAGCTACCTACTTACTTTTTGCAATTTGGCGTTCTTAATGACATATTTTCTGCTTGGGAAAAGAATTGTGAGTAGCGTAAGTCAACAGAAGCTTACAGGTGTGCAAAGCTCCACACTCAAGTGTAAGTAACGTTACGAAGTAATAGTGCACAAAAATTTTATGGATGTTTCTGAATGGAAAAAAGAACATTACGCAAAAAAAAGAGACATTTCAAGAGATTACATGGACGTAGATAAACCAATGCATTTTGCATTGTATGCATATTATTACAACACAACACAATATCAGGGCGGAAAAGACCACAAACACATTACATACATGACTAAATGTCGAAAGACACGAACCGAAATGTCATTGCCTTCGCAGAAATGGGCAAAGCAAAGCCAGCGTTTCAAGCTCAAGATCCTCAAATGTTTCAGCGAAAGAACAAGAGATGCCGTATACAATTGAATGTTATGATGCTTTTGGTAGCAGAAAACATAATAATAATTGATATGATTGATTGATTGATTGAATTCTTTATCATGCGGTTAGAATGATATCAGCTAAATAAATGGCTGTTCTCCCTACATTAACACAATATATAGAGTAATTCCAATAATAACAGAGTCGGTCAATATAGCTATCCGAATCATAGTCAGACATCCTGTTTTAACATAATCATTTATAGTAAAGATATATACAGTTTCTAGTTTCTACTAAATAACTTTTTATGCTTTCTACAAACATTTCTTTAGTTAAATCATCATCAAACAAAATAATATTCTTTTTTACTAACAAGTTCCATTCTTCAATGGTGAACCATTTGACAGAGTTCTTATACAGAGATTTATTGTGAGTACATACCCTAAATGACGGATTGCTTTTTGAGCCACGATACGAATATGTATACCAATTACTTTACTACGCGTATACCTGTTCACAAAATTTAGGGCCATGTACCGCTTTCTTTCTATTATTGTAAGTACATCGAGTTTCTTATATAATGTTGAGATATCACAGTTTTCATACATTGATAGCTTTTCCGTTTACCCAAACTATTGAAGTAGAAAGAAAATATAAACCGATTGATTTTATTCTGCAGCTTTTCAACCTCAGTGGTGCTTTGCACGCACCAAACTACAATACCATAGTCTAAAATTGACATAACAAACGCAGACAAAAATGTTTTCATAACACTCTCGGTTAAATTCCGTCGTAAACTATACATCCTGCTGAGCGCTGCATTCATTTTATTTTCGATTTGTCTATAATGTGATTTAAATTTCATATCACTAGACAATACTACACCTAAATACTTGAAGGTCTTAACCACCTCAATCTCTTTGCCATACACTTTTGGCTTCCAGGGATTCACCGTACACTTTTCTTTTGATACGCTATCTGAACCCTTATAAAAATACATACATTTGGTTTTATTAATATTTATGGTCATGCTATTCTCCTTGCACCATAATTCCAACATACCTATTGATTGTTGAAGTAAAATCATACCTTCTGAAAAATTAGTACAATCGACCCATAAGACTAGATCGTCTGCAAATAGAAGATAAGGGATAATTAGTAAGTTTCCAATATCGTTAATGAATAACGAGAACAATAATGGTCCCAATGAGGAACCAGGTAGACACCCGTTATTAAGCTTAAAATTCTTTGATTGATGTTCCCCATTAATGATTTTGAATTCCCTATTTGTGAAGTAGTCGAGAAATAACCTCACTAGATACGGGGGCAACATAAAGTTTTTCATAAGTTTTAAAAGAAGCTTGGACCTATCTACGCTGTCGAAGGCTTTTCTGAAATCAACGAAAACTGCAATAGCCTTTCCATTGGTTTTATCTAGAATCTGATGAATATCTTGCGTAAATGTAAATATCGCTGTTTCACAAGACTTTCCTTTTACAAACCCGTGCTGATGCGGATTTAATAACTGATTACAGTGCGATAGAGTCCTAGTATATAAAAATCTTTCAAACACCTTTGTGGTGCAATCTGATATTAAAGATTGCTCTATACGAAGACGCGTGACTACGTTCTCCCTTTCCTTTATAAAGTGGATAGCAATCCGACTTTTTCATAAAATCTGGGATTTGGCATAAATTAATAATCTGAGTAAAAAGTAGCACCAAAGGTATTGCTAGTACGTCTGAGAACGTTTTATAGATAAATTTTGGAATAGCTTGATTGTCTGGCCTAACTTTTTTGGAAATTGAACTAATGATTTCCCCTGCCGTTACTTGTGGAATTTCATATTCCGGGTCAAAATTATAAAAATCAATCTCATATTCGTTCACTACTGATTCTAATTCTTGAACATCGCTGCTGGATTCATCAATAATATATTCGTTTGCAATTAATTGTGAAATTGTGTCTTTGCACTCTATCATTCTTCCAGTCTTCTCATCCAAATTTTTGTTGCGGTATGTTCGGCTTAGCTCTAAAATTTGTTAACCTGAATAAATTCCAGATACTACAAGAATCTGACACATTGGCAAATTGAGCACGAAAATAACTTTTTTTGCCGATCTGAGAGCGTTTATTGACATAGTTTCTTAAATTACGATACTTCAGTTGTATAGTTATACTGATTTGATAATTCGAATTTTCTCTTAGTTTCTGTCGCTCATGTAACTTAGAAAATATTTCACGGGAGAGCCATGGTGGTAGCCATCCTTGTACGATTCTACGTTTTAGAGGGGCATGTTTTTCAACAAATGCCATTACCTGTTTTGTAAAAACAGTAAAATTTATATTGATATTAGAATTTACTATCAGATTTTTCCAATTCACCTTGTTTAAATCATTAGTAAAATCTTCTATTACAATCTTTTTCAAAGATCGCGTACTAATGACTTCAGGTCTACATTGAATCTTAATATTCTTTAGATAAACATATGTTAGTAAATGGTCCGATCCACAGTCCAAGCTGTGTGGATGGAATTTGCTTTTCCTGTTTACATAGATGTGATCTAAGAGAGTACGTGTCGTTTTGTTTCCCAATTTATTATTTCTTGTCGTAGCTACTCTTGTTGGAAAGTTAACTATTTGAGAGAAACCATATTCATTAGCTACTGACAGTATTTTATATCTATTCGTTGAACTTTCTATCGTGTCAACATTGAAGTCGCCTAGTATTAAAACTTGTGCCCCTAGTTTGCAGAGGAAATCGCAAACAGCTTGGAAGAATTCAAAAAAATGATCGTTTACATCATAAGGTGGCACGTAAAATAAAACTACATACGTCGGAGATAATCCAATTTTTTTCAAGCAGAAAATATTGCACTCTACCAGATTTGGCGGAGAAGTAGGTAGGTCAACTAAATTAAATTCACATGATTTATGTACATACACCATGGATCCCCCTCCTTCATTAATAGTTCTATCAAATCGAAGGACATTATAGTTGGGGACAGTAAAGTCATTAAGGGTGTCTCTCGTGGCATTTAGTTTTGTCTCTGTCACCCCAAAAAATAAAATATTGCTCTCCATAGACAAAATGCTAAAAATCTCACTAAATTTTGATTTTATACCATTAATGTTAATATGACAGAATTTAAGACCCTTTTTCATACGTGTTGTGTATGATGATTTGTCGACTGGTTTCCATTCTGTAATAGATGATTCGAAAAAGTCATCTTCGATGAGCTGTAGCGGTGAAGAACTGCTGTTGTTGTCATGATTTGTGGTGTTCGATGGTGTTGTGCAGGAATCACATTTCCAGGCAGTTCCACGGACATTGACTGGTGGAACACATTTCCTAGAGAGTGCTGTATGGAAGACTGCTCCACATTGCGGGCAGAAAAGTCTTTTATGTCTTCGTGTGATCTCCTCATCGCAGGTTCCACAGTTTCCGATCAGTGACATCAGGCAGCTTTATCAGATGATTGTTTTGTGTATATTATTGCTTAAGCAATTGTCAGAAAAATAAAATAATATTAGAGAGAAGAAGGACCATTCACAATTTGTCAGTATACTGCATATCAGTGTAGTGATGAATATTTCTTGCCTTGAAGCAAGTCATACTCATGTGCACAGATACTGTTTCTGGCCTATGTTTTGTCGAGACGAAGATCAAAGTATATTCAGCCACAGACAGTAACTGTGCACACTACAGACTTGTTGATGATTCTCTTTGTGAATGACCCTCTGTGGACGAGTCCAAGTTGATTTCTCTGAATGTACGAGTGATGTTGATGTTTGTTTAAATTTTGAATAAAAATATCAAATTAACTAGTTTATTTTAAACTACACGTCTTTAGTTAAAACTAGGGTGTTCGCTGAATAGTTTACAGCGTATTATGATTTTTTAAACTTAAAATGACCGAGATATAAAAATATCAAATTTAATCGGTCTAGCAGGAGCAAAAATGCACGTCTGCTGATACTAGATAGATACTGAACCATGATATTAGTAACTGCTCCATGATAAGTGTTTTAGTGATTTGGATTGGAATGATGATTTCCTTGCATGTTCTGAAAACTGAATTTAAACCTTTATTTTTTTTCAAAATACAGCGATACGAAATTGAATTTAATTTCTTGATAATAAAATTCCTTTCCCTATTCAGCTGACGAATGCCACATACTCAAAGAGCATTTCGTTGCATAAACATTAAAATACTCATTTAGAGAGTAGAAAGACAAGTAAGATGACAGGACCACCTATCATGTATCACCATGAATGGCTTGCTTTTATGGAAAATGCATGAAAATGTAAGTAATCGCACAGCTTGCATCGTATATGAATCCTAATAGATTGACGATTAATGCATGTGTACATATTATCATTATCATATCGTTGTATTCATAATGTTACGCAATGTCAGTGACAATGTCAAAATCAAAATTCGCTTCCGGCTGACCGCATGTATTCTGTGAGAATAAATTTATTTGAACTTTTGTTGTAAAACTGTGGTTTTCAACGTGAAAATGAAAGATAGTCCGAAAAAGGTATTTAGACTTTGCATATTTGTACAGAATTGAAGACGGAATTATTAGCCTCTTAAGGAGTTTCAAATACCGACATGTTTTACATCGTCTCAACCCTTTTACGAAAGTATCGGGAAAGAATTTAGCTGATTGTTTAACCAGTCTGTTTCTACGATTTCTAACTTCTAAGCTGCTTAAGTCCATCTATTACTACACATTTTTTAGATTAATATAAACTAACCCGCCTTACAGTGTTGTTGTATATATCCAGTTGCATCTTTATTCTAAAGAGAAGGTGAAAACATTATAGCTTGCATAGTTCTAAATGATATTTTAAGTGTCTGTACATCATGTTTACTCTCACTAAAAATTCTATTTGGAAGAAATGACCGAAAATGCCTTTTTGTGGTAAGGCATCATCATCGTGGTGTTTTAGTCGAAAAAGTAATTCATGGTGGATCTTTGAGATGCTCAAACTATGGTCAACGTCGTAGAGTTTGGAGGAAATCTGACATTTGAAATGAAATAAAGTGATATAAAAACGGACGGGGGTGGACGTACTGCGGTTTTACATGGGAAGAATTATGAAAGACGAAGCAGGAGTGAAACAACGTGGGTGATTTTGATGTGCTTTATAACATAACTTGCTGCATTTTATAATATTCATGTAAGTAATACACTCAAGCCAAGCCAGCAGGCAATAATTTTGTAATTCTGAATCAACACGGATGTAAATAATATTGCTGGCTTTATATGGCATGAACAAAAAAGAGAGAGAAAATATCGTTGAAAATATGAATGAGAATATTAATGAATGAAGCCATGAACGATGGCAATGACATGAGCCCCAACCCCCTTTCATCCAGTACCTCCGAAATTTTTACACATAACTGCAAAACAACAGAGCCACTTCCTATGATCATACTTTATCATTTTTAGTTATGCCAAAAGCCAAAAACGCGTCTAACTAGACAAGAAAAGTATATCGTGAAAAAGGAATGGCATGGCATACAACCTACAACAATTATTAAGTCATAGTTTTATCTTAAAGTGTTTCCGCCCGGTGTGAGCTTATGGGATGATTTATGCTCACAAAGACTCATTTAAAGCCTGTTACTTCATTTGGTAAAATACAAATACATTAGAATCATTATGGCAAGGTACCCTCCTAAATGATGCGCAGTAGAACTGGATGCTATTGTAATCTGCCTACGTCCATCTTACACCAATAATTTAAATCATGGGCTCAAAAACATCTTGCACACTGTGTTCGGGTGGTCATAAGCATTAGCTATTATCTGTTTATTTACTGCTGTAGCACTAGCTAACTGTAATTCATAGCAGTAGATCAATATGGATGTACAATTTCGGACACAACGAAGTACCTTCGTTTGACATTTAATTTAATTTGCAATCCCCATTGTCAGTTCCCACACACTCTCGAATTTACGGTGTTCCGCAAGACTACGGATGATAACTAAATGAAAAGCCATTTTAAACTCAAGCTGCAGCTTTGATGTCTTTGAAGATATTATTACGGAGAGTCAAACGCCTGCTTGATGATGATAAAAGGAAGCCGGCTTTGGTAAAAAGGGAATTAAATCGAACTGACAGGAAAGAATCTTTGAATATGAAATACATCTCACCTCCATCTCCTTTGAAATATGAATCCATACATTTTGTAGATTTCTAGATTACATCAGTTGATTAGCAGAAAATGTTCATGTGCGTTTGGTACCGTAAGGGAACACGGAGCATTTTGGTTTCTACTTACTGGTCTCTTCAAGTGACTATATTCTTACGGTTTTGATAAGATCTGAGAGAGGTACTCAAAAAGGAAGAAATTGAAGCTGAGAAGGAATTAGGAAGCGTTTAAAAATGCCGCATGGTGGATTGATGTGTACGAAAGGCGTGCTCGTGCAATGCATTTTTTAGGAAAGAAATAATGACAAGATGCAGGTGGGAATGGAAAGATTCATATTATTCATAAGTTGCTGTCACTATCCGATTTGGTTTCATTGTATCCGCGTGTCTTCCCAGTGGTAATCATTTTTAAAGAGCAAGCATCGATTTTTTTATTCAAATCCATCATCTAATTACACAAGGTCTGATCGAACAGTAATTTCTTTCTCGTGACAAGCTATGCCGTTTAGCGTGTGATTTCATTTAAAACCCCTTTAATTTATGAATAGGGATATACATTTTATGTGACAACGTTACACATGCATTTCAATGTGTTTGATTAAATTGTAAAGCTTGGCTAACACGAAGAACAATTAAATCATTATATTGAAGTGTAGGCATTGGCACATTTATCTCTGTATAAATGACAATGATGCTAATCAAATATTAACCCTTTAGTCTGGAAGTTAAGAACAGCCAAGACAATGAGTCATTTTAGGGTTTCTTATTTTATGGCGGAAACACCTATCAAACGCTCGTTCTGATGGACACGCTTTAATTGCAATGATTGAACAAACCTGTGTTTAACTTGTGTACACATTTCATAGTCAATCCGAATGATGGTGCTTAGCTTAGTTGGAAACAATTGGATTGTGAGACAGGTGTAACTTCTTAATTTAGAAAAAATCATCAACGGGTATATTTACCTCTGTCATATATGTACATAATGATTCATCTTGCATGCTGGTAGTGATTTTGATCTATGTCATCAAAATTTACTGTTCATGTTTTTCTCATCGACTGGAAAATTATAAGGAAGGTAGTATTGTAGTTTAAAATTCTATTCAAAGGGTGGAATTAGATTAGATGCTAATAATATTATACCTCATCTTCACTTCCCGTTAAAACTACAACGTGAAGGGTAACACAAATTTTTTTGGAGTTTGTTTGCTTTTCATTTAGTTTACAAATTAATTTTGGTTGGTGGTGCTGGAGCATCATGACCTCATTCCATTGAACCTCAATGGTACTAGTTTTTTCTTCGTTTGTACTAAACAATGACTCTCAATCAGATATATTGTATGTACACGACATGCAATCGTTCGTATCCTCATTTTAATTTATTTTGCTGGCTGCAAGAGCAGAACTGTAAGGATTCACAGGAAGCATTTGGGTTTGGAAATCAAACTCCAAATGAAATGAGTAGAGTATACAAGTTGTCGTGCGATTATTAATCATGCATTTTTCTATTCAAGGCAAAGTGCGTTCCAATTATTTAATTAACTCCATATTTTGTCAATTTATCAATATAATGAGCACACATATATACCTATGTAGTCTGCATGAATAAGGGATTCCGCTCTGAGAAGATTCATGATCCTCAATATTATACAGACACGTAGGTAGACCGACAGTGAAGCGATATGCAAAATAGTGCACTACTTCAATCTCCTCAGCTCTTAATATGCTTATCGCTATAGAATAATGAAATGAATCTGGTGATGACCTTGCAGTTTCCTCTACTTTTCATTTTTCAGCTTCACAACAATGTACATTCTCAAGAGCGAAAGTTGTGATGGTTCATTTATTCATCTATTCATATTTAGCCAGAGTTTGAATTGAGCATATTAGGTTGTCTGCCATCATTTGTATGGCTAGGATCTGCTGGTATCATCCGCTCTAAGAAATGTGCGCATTTTGCTCCACTATGTTTGTGATGCAATGCGTGCCTCAGCTATAAAGATGGATTACTTTGATTAAAGCCAAATATATTATTTCGGACTATTTATGGCTATTGACAAGTTTTTGCTTCTTCTGACATGATTTCAGTGGGCATCCACTTCTGTACCTATATACTATATGAATTGGCAATTAAACTCGAGAAATATTTATGTCTGCTTTTGATTACCATACGTATGTATTCATTCAATACATAAAAATACAAGATCACTTTCCGACAAATACTGTTTAGCTCAGCCAGTATTGTCAAGCACACACCAAGTACCAAAATACGCTTGTTCTGTTCAAGAAGGATATCATTTAAAACAGCTCAGCGTTCTTTTACAACAACAACAACAGAAACCTGAGTAAATCTCACTTTTTCAAGGTAAAACTTAAGATTACATTTCCCCACTTTAAACACGAGTGATTTTCATTGTGCTGACTGTGGCTATATGCTATACTTTTCCATTCTGCTTCTTTATCAAAAACAGTATGGGTGGCCCATTTGGAAAAAACGTTGTATACTGTTAGATGGGAAGGTTTGTGTGCAAGGGAAGGAGTAGCATGACTTTATTTCTTGAAATTACACTTCATTTGTATGCATATTCAAATGTAAAGCTCTCTTTCTTCTTATTTGTATTCGGTTACTTCACTTTTTTTGTGATCAGTAATTATACAATTAAATGGCTTGGCCTCGAGTTAAGATCGTTAACATGGGTAAATGAAGTGAGCTAATTTTCTGCCTCTAGAATTACAGTTAAAAATCATAACTGCTTCCACTGCGCACTAGCTTCCAGCGAGTATTAAATGAACTGGTAGCAAGCAGTATTAAAGCAATGTCTGGGTTTCTCTCATAGTTCATTGTAGTGGAGTTTGTGAGACGAAATATTTTAGCCAGCAGCAAAATTTTGGGTATTTCCATTTCTTATGAGAGCATATTCTTTTTTGTTTGAGGATGTTGATGAATCTCTCATGTGATCTCATATATCAATCAACTTTTTGAGACTGCACTCAGCCACGACACGTCGTTGTAGTCAGGAAATCATGCTCTTTTGAATGTCAGTACATGAGTAAAGTCAACCCGAGTTTAGGAATACCATAAACCACTGTCAGACAGCTAAAAAGAAGTTTTTTGTGTGTCACAATGGAATCATATGCTGAGATCTTGTATGCGAACTATAATTCATTTTTAACTGTGCATTGTTTTAGTTTACAAATTTTTATCTTGACTACACATTGTACAATCATTTAACTACTATCTCTTCCTATAAAAAGTGAGGAGTACATAAGCTGCGACTTCTGAAGAAAGTCAAGGTAGACGTTGAGCATCTTACACATTTCTGTATTTGCATCTTATTTCACTACGCTTTAATAAAGCTTTAATAGCGCATCATGAAAGCATTAGTTTTTATCAAATTTATTCTCAACTTGCCGACTGACCGATGAAATATGAATATTAGGAAGTAAACAACACAATCATGAGGAACTCAGAAGAAAAACAATGGACGCAACTTGCAGTAAAAAGGAGAAAACAATGCAGCATGAGTATATCATCGTAGTTGTGGTGTAGTAGACCATTTTGTTCGTTTTTGTCTGCGATCTGGTATCGCAGTGGCGCTTCTTCAGTAAAACAATCATGTATGATCACTAAAAGAATTTTGTCTCGATCCGTCATTCATGTGCCTTCTCTGATCTGTTTGTTGATAGCTTCCGTCTTTGAAATATATTGCCCCTGATAAGCATATATTATACGTTTTACGTATCTTTTGTATATTCTTCCAATGAAAAGCAATGAACAAAGTATTTTTCCGATCAATTCATCACTGAATTGCTTTGCTGAATATCAAACATCTGCAAAAGCATTGCCACTTTTGAAACTTAGGATTAGCGCACATGCAATTTAAATTGTAACAAGCGTGAATAGGGCACTTTTTCCCTCACGCCTATTGTATTCTTTATTTCATTGCTCGCAGTAAAACAGTCTTCGGATCATACATTATCCACCGGGCTTGTTTGATTTGAATGAATTATTTGTTTCAAGTCGACAAACCAGATTTTGAAAAATCCAGCTAGAATCATTCAGGGAAAAAATATTTCTTGCTCTATATATCATTTCCACTTTTTGAATAACAGTCATCCATAAATATTGTTCTATGCAAAATAAGGTATTTTGCCAGTATTGAATGTTGATGGTTGATGAGTTGATTCAGGTGAACTCATGTGTATGCATGTTGTGATTTTGAGCATGCTGGTTTGCATGTTGCTCCTTGGAATTTGCCGTGGGTGATGTGGTCCGCTGTTTGAGATAGGTGGACATTTAACCAGAAACGTTTCCATACAATTGGCTCAAATTTTTATTGATAGTTTGTAAACAGAAGTGATAACAATGAAAGCTGCAGGTGATTGTTGCATTATTTCAAGTTATGCACTGAAGCTGTTTCATAAGATGCAATTTTTCGTCATGCTCATTGCTTTTTTTTTTACATAAACCTGAAAATATTAAACAACTTTTACCACATATTATGAAGACATGCGAGAGAAAATAGGTATGTTAAAATGTTACCGTGAATATAAAGGGTAAATGTTTAATATAACAATAACTTAGGGTGACCAGAACAAGTCGCTATGAATTTTATGCGAAGAATTTCATCCTTTTTTCTTGGGCAAGCACATGATTACTATTATTGCCCCAGGAAGTCGCAATAAAAAATTGATTTGCAAAAGGGTTACGTTACAAACCATGATTTACATATAATATGCATGATCACATCGCATAACAAATCTACCAAGAATTTTTTACCGTATATGTGCAGTAAAATATATCAAGGCGGGTAGTTGACTTCTTTCTCGTAGGCAAAATCTCAATTATTGATAATAAAAACAGTAAACTTTGTAATGTTTTTGTAACACTACCAGAACAAATCATATTGTTGCCATTTATTACTGCATATAAGTACGTACTTCGAAGAAAATTGGTTTATGCAATCCTTGAAATTTCCATAATCCTTGGTATATTCAAAAAGGCAGTTGCAAACAAGCCAAAAAGTTGCGATGACTGTATAAGTAGGAAGTGGAGTGGAGGACAGGTGTATTTTAATGTTTTTATCAAAGCATCATGAATTTAGCAAAATCTCTTTCCCTGTCAAGGTGCTTCATTTCAAATTTTAGTTGTAGGAGAAGAGGAAAAGTGTGTGCATGCATGCAGTCATTTTACATGCAACAGCTTCCATCACATCACCACCGATTTGTTGTCAGTTTATTGCGTGAATATTATTTTGCATGGTTCATGATCGTTTGTTGGACCAGTTGTATGAAAAGGTTTATCATCATAATTCTCCCTCCGGCTCACCTTCCATAAATGTCTGAAAAAGTGTCTGAACTTTTTTCATGTGATAGAAAACGCCTTTTAAGCATCACTAGGATTTTTTGTGCCTGCTCTAACATAATTCCCCTTGTTTGCATATTCATGAATTTTTCGTAAATCTGAAATTTTGGGGAGGAGTTGTGGAAAGAAACGGTACTTTTCTTTTTGAACTGCCATAACCAACATTTGCAGCAGAGGTATGTGGACGTATTATTCTGAAGATTTTGTTTTCAGATTCTAGTTACACAAGATAAGACTTAATAGTATATTCGTTCATTTATTTAGTCTTTTCTATTATGTATCAGTTTAAAAACGAAGCTATAAATAAAGTAATTCGTTTTTATTAAACAAAATAAGCCTTAATTCTCAGAAACTACCATTGTCTACTGAAGATTCCAAACAGAATATATTAATCTTAGATTCATATGTGATAAATTGTTTTACAAAAATTTAGATTGTGACGTGGTAGAAATCGATGAAATTTTCAAATTATTTTTTTCTTCTAAAAATTCCATAATCTGACTTTTTAACCAATAGAACAGGGACTAAAGAAGCAAAGAAAATTCCAGGAACGATGGAAAATTACTCGACAATCGTTTTCTCCTTTTAATCATCGTCCCTTTTTACACGTCACTTTTTATATTTCCAAGATGTTGTAAAAAGCCGTTTATGAGCCCAATTTATCACGTTATCGGACGTGGCTGCCACGCTTATCTGTAGATACTAGCCTGGGACTTTGGGACAGTATACCTTTTTAAAAACATGAGTTTTTTCTCCGTTTTACATGTGCGACAGTTTCACATACCGGATTTCTAAAAAAATATAGCTTTGTCATTTTGAAAATTGAAATGATGAAATATTGGAGGAAATATCATATTGCCTTACAAATCGAATTGAGTAATCTATCCTCATCTGATGTATAGAAATTAAATATTGAAAGGTTGCCCACTCACAGTCAGCCCTTCAAATCACCCTTTTGGGGGAGACGTCGTTTATTTGCTCGTTTAAGTAGTAATATGATCTTTAATCTTCAATAAACTTCCTCTTTCTTCAATACAACTTCAAATAACCCTTAAACATTCTTCCTTAAAACACATTTTCACGATCATCTCATTTTCATCACCTTCCTATAATAAAAGGCCTAGCTTACATTACTTGGATTTGTGAATTCGTGTGTAAAATCTGCTCTACGCGATCCCTGCGTTGGCCATTAAAATTGACCTGGTATACTTTATTTATTTGGTAAAGGATCTCATTTTTTCATGCCTTTGTTATTATCACACCATCGTCAAATATCTTTTTAAGCCACCTTTCTTTCCTCGGAGAAAAATCGTGAACTTAAAGTAATCTGCTCCTTAGCCATTATGTTCCTACAAGTACCAATGTAGATATAAGGGGATAAATAAAAGCCCACAAATATACCAATTTATTGTTGCCCATTAGTTTCATCAGTACTTATTGCTGCCTTGCACACACCAGAGAATTATTTATTGCTGAAACGTGATCTTTACATGAACAATTCAACATGCTTCGTTTTTAGGGTTAAAAAGGAAAACCGTATTATACATGGTACTCATATTAGCTTACTTTTTTTTATAGTAGGTGGACGATTGGACTTCCCGACGTGCTTAATAAGATGTATATATATGTAACCCAAGTACCTATATTTGACGAGAAAGAGTGCGAGTGGGGTGGGATGTCATTGAAAGAAAATCGGATTGGGTGTTTAATAAAGAAAGTACAGAATTTAGGTTGATAAAGCATAACAATGAAAAAACATCATATATCCCCACGGATTTTCACATACTTAAGCCATCATGGGCTTCATAATTCTTACTGCCGATTTTCTTATCGTCCGAATTATATATCGTCTCACAAAACAAAACTACGAACTAAAACAAGATTGCGTCTTGGTATTTGCTAAAAGTAAGTCTGTTACAGCAAGCTAATCGTAACTTGCTTAACTTTCTTCCTATAATGCTGACTAATGGCATTATTGGATTATAGTTTGCAAAATTAGTATCCATCCTAAATGTTATATTTAGTCAACAGTAGAAGAGGGTTTTATTGTAGCTTCCCTAAACGAGCAGTAAAGCATTCAAAAAATGCAGAATTTACACTGTAACATCTTTGGTTAAAAGAAAGAGATCACATTGCATGCTTGCATTTCATTTCCTGTTTGTTGCTCATGTGCACCATTACAAATGGGTCCTTTTTTGTTGACCGTGTAAACAGAGTGCAGGTAAAGCTAGGCATCCGGTTATATTCTTTTTATGGCAATTTCGTGCAACTTCTTTGTATGGGGACTTGATGTACCCAAGATTAGCTACAAAATATATTACTAAGGGTTTTAGAGGCTCCTTTTAGTGGTCTGGTGTATATATTACGCATTTTATTTCACTGTTTCAGATTTCGAATTTGTTACACTTCTTTTAGGAGTCGCGAAGTGAGAGCTGAAAAGTGCAGTAGAAATTTAAAGAGATCAGGTCAACTTGATGTGTTTCAGTGGTTTAAATGATGTGTGAAATCATGTTATGTCTTTAAAAGCTTTGTTTTTTGTCAAGGCTTCAAGAAATGACGTCGCGTTTTATCGTTTAAAAGGGAATGCAGATTAATTATGTATGACATACAAATTTTTACTTATAACTAGCCTTTGTGACGTTGATTTCATTATTGAAAACTGAAAATTGGGTTGCGCGCATGCTAAAATATGACTACTCTTATAAATGCACTTAAGTGTTACTTTCTAACAAAGGTCAAATTATGACCAAAGAAGACTTGGAAAGACGACGGGTTTGGTTGTTTATTCCTTATTTGTACAATGTTCGTACATGTATGTATAACTACTGCATTCCTTCATTTGACCTTGCCGTGTGCATGGAATATTGATTGTCAAATTCGATATTCCCTACAATCTTATTCAGTTTGAGTCAGACAATGAGTATAACACGGAAAGGTGAAATGCATATATTGTACGGATGGAATGAAGGCTGAAAAGGTTACACAAAATATTCGACACTAGCTCGATTCCATAATATTTGACCTTTGGTCATAACCACAATGATTTGTAGTACAAGTGTATCGTTTTGATTCTTACTATTCTGGAACAAATACAATAGACACATCAGGGATTCCCCTATTGTATTGACAGTGGCATTTCGTATTATGGTATTGATATTCTGTGGGAACCTACAATTTGGCAGCTGCTGGAGTGGTAGATTTTATTGAGTTCTGCCATGAAACTCAACAAATGAATGCAACAGTTTAGAATTGATAGGATTGAATCCAAATGCAACACAAAATACAACTGTACCAAAGATCCAAAAAGATGACAGTTGAAATATTGGGTGATCTACGTCATACTGTGTTGGGATTTAAGAAAGGATCCTCAACAGAATGTATTAGTGTATAAAAATAACATGCATGCAATATGCAATATGCGATTCGAAACACAAATCGATTCGATACAAAGAAAATCTATTATTTTTACCTTATAAACTTTTGGATGCTCTTTTTAGTCCGATGTCATTTTTATTTCATGATATTTTGTGTAATTTTTCAACCTTAGCGTCATATTACCTTCAAGATTTTTTTTGTTGAATTTGCACTGCGTATATTCCAGGGTGGCACAGTCCGTTTTAAGTGCGGTGCGATGGAATTATGCTTTATAATGAAATTGCGACAAATTCACCTGAACAATGGTGATGCTCAACACTTCTTTGTGTTTCAAATGTCATAAATTCCTTACTATGTGGTCAGGAAACCTAGCTGCTTGACGTCTCCCTTCTTTTTACTCATCTTTACTTCATTCAGACCTGAAACCTTTTCTCATGCGAAGAGGGATCAGAAGAGAGAAAAAACTCATTTGACAAAAAAGAGTTTCGGGTGTGTCTTCATATCTTCATCCTCTCACATCATTTTCCCATTCTCAAACTACATACTTCTAAAACCACATGCAACGTTCTTGCTTTGAATATATTTCCATACCTCATAATTTTTGAAGAGCTTCCTCTTTCAAGCATTCCATGATTTTATTTTCTGAAGAGTCTTTGTTGCAATCTGCATACATGACTGAGACTGTAAAGTTCAGCTAATCAAGACTTAAAATATTTTGTGAAGTGGTAGCGGGGATCTGGCATTTCATTACAGACAATGATGTTCTGCTCGGACAAAAAAGCATGAAAGTGGACGAGTTTATGGTGTAAAGGAAATTGTAAGGAATGTCTAGCTGGACACACCCTGAACACCTCACGAAAACAGTTTTTTTGCCACTTTTCTGGATTGTTGATTGTAATGAATCATCAATATATCCGGTGAATACTAAACTTGAGTCCTAAAATTTTAATACTTCAAAATTAGGTAGAGAACAGTCATAAAAGCCTACATACATAAGATGAGCAAAAAATTCAAAATCTTAAACCTCAAGGTCGTTACTTATAGCTCAAAAACTACTCAACATTATGGAGAGCAATCATTTACTAATAAATATGCATATCGTATTGTTTTATGATAAACACATACGCATATATGCCTGACAATTAGTTAATATTATTTTTTATTTTGTTGTTTTGCAGGTCTTGACAAGCGCGCAGTTCAGAGTGGAAGTGGATCTTCAGATACTCTTCCAGGTACAATATTTTTCATTTTCCCTAGACATAATCATACCTGTATTTACGACTGATGCAGTTTTAAACCTACAGTTCTGCACAAGATATTCATGGAGCTTTTACAACTTTTGTAACATGAATACTAAAATACAACCATTTTACAAAAAAAATATATGTCCACTTTTCGCATAAAATTTCTTTGTGAGAAGATGCATATTATCATGGTTGAGTCAATTTCTCAGTTGTTTTCAAAATTTAATAGCTTGTGAAAAATTGCGAAGTACCTGTGGACACATACAAACGTGCTCCTTGTCTACTAGGTACTACACAGTGTTATAACGATTTGCTGTTTGATTATGTTGAATCACGTCCATTTCCCTTTAAATGGCTCCAAAGAAATTATCCAGGTGCGTAAAAGCAGAGTTTTTCTTTGTTACTCATAAAAACATTAGCATGTACCCTATAAAATAACACACGTTTCGTACTGAAATTAGTGTTCCTTAGTGGCTTTCTGCATAACTTTATATGACAAGTTGTCTCTAAATGTATCCTATTTCGTATTGTATGGCACTGCATGTGAACCAAGGTAAGAGTGATGATGATACTATTTTTTCTTTGCAAAGTGCCCATAAACCAAAAAGTTGAAACTACAAATCTACCAGGAATTTCCTTTGTCTGAAAAATATGGGGCGTTGTTGACACTGAGTTGTTATGCATGCTTTATAACTTGTACAAATGTAGAGAGACAGCGACAAAATTATAACGCATATCTGATGTCAAACTGATGTACATATAATACAGTCCGTTTATATCCATCCCCTCACTCCTTTTACTTTCGTTTCATCAACGGATTGGTATCATGTTCGTCGTAAAAATAGTTTCACCCACGTAGAAACCCTTGAGCAACAGCTACAAAGAAGTCGATCACTCACTCACTCATCATGATTGTAATGTATATATATAACCCTAGAAAACAGTCATCCCGATATCTTGGTGCATCTAAAGTAAATAAGTACATGGTGAACGCAAAGCTATAATTTGGCAAATCATTTGGTCATGTGAGCGTGCACATTTTTTGTTAAACATCTGAAAATAAAAGTAAGCTAATAATTAGTGGGAAAACCAGCAAAAGAAGTACTTAAAAATGACGAAGAGACAAACGAGAAGATTTGTTTCATCCATAAAATTTGCATAAAATCGTTACTTTCGCCGGTTGTCAAACAAAGTAAATTTGAGGGAAGGTAAAAGATAGTTTCAGTACTATATGCTGACTTTTGGAATGTTTGGGATAATTACAGTGTTGTGGGCTTTATTTCTGGTACTAATAGTAGTAGAAAACAAGGTACTCCCTCGGATTCTCTCTTCGAAATTGCAGAATGGTTATAGTTTTATTTTCATTTCTGCCTGGGCTACAAATTACTCTTTCAAACCAAAAGTAGAATCAAATGTTTAGTTCTGCAAGAAGAGTTATCCTGCATAATATTGAGCTAGGGCAGTTATATTTGTATCCTATATACTGAATCTGTCATCGCTATATGGAATTATGCTAGCCTTTGATTTTGACCTTGTCTCCTATTAAGTTCAATCAGTTTGAATTTGTTCCAACAAGGGAGGAATCCACTTTTACTTGCATCTTCATCGTGAAATCGACAGAAGACAAAAAAGGAACATTGTTGAGGAGTCAAGTCAAAAGTTGCATTTGGTGCCTGTAGCAAATCCTTACTAAAAGTCTGGCTGTAAAAATTTCTTTGACTTGATGAGTGATTGATTCGACCTATCTAGTTGTGTTAATATAATATACTTTTAGCCAGTAAACACTGACAGAGTATATTAAATTGTGTGTGGTTTTTATGTAGACTTCATTGGAAATTCAGTCCCGTAGCTAGCAAGTAAATATGATGTGTAGACAAGTCATTTTGTCATAAAATTCTAAGTGAATTACACGTTTTCACTTGACAGTAATACCTTTATGTCATTTCATAAAGTGTGTATACAACTCCAATAAAAAGAGTTGTAAATGAAAGGTTGTAAACCTACTTTTTTGTGGGGATACTATAGTGTGCTAAAAGCCCCTATTGCTACACCACCTCCCATTGACTTGGCATGGGTTGGAAATTGAGATCTCTAACTCAACTTTTTATTAATTTATGTAGTTACAAGGTTGAGGTTTTGTCACTTAAATTTTATGAAGTTTAAATTGAGGTGGCGTCCTATGTTTTACCAAAAAAATTACAATGTATAAAAATTTTATGTACTGATAGATTGTCACCGTTGAAGCAATGTATAAAAAACAAAGTTTCACAACTTTACTGTCTTTACTTTCTACATTACAAGTTGTATTGCACACGACTGTCACTATACATCAGTATCAAAGAGTTAATCTACTCCAAAAACATCGGTTGAAATCAGAATTAGACTTTGGGTTGTATTTTAAGAACGTTTTTTAAAACACGGTTGACAGTTGAGACCTGCCATAAAAGTGCATTTGTGTAGCCTTGTACTGAATTTTTCATTCATTCGAATTGATATAATTAAATGCAGAAGAAATGATATATTCATTCAATACCAATCAATATAAAATAAAACTTCAGCCTGCTGCAGAAAAGAAATAGTTTTATTGGTGAATTTGAAATCCCATTCCACTGTATATGAGTATCATTAAAACTCCTTAAAATAGGCATTTCCTTCCCCATTGGTGTTTTAACCTAGCGCATACCAATACTAATACAACTTGCGATGACTAATATAGCAGATTCTACTTTAATCAGACTACTGCTAACCTCCAGTCACATAAAAAAGCAACAGAAGTGATTACTGAACAATTTCGAAAGCAACTCTTTATTAGGAACTCTAGGTCGTTATTATTAAAGACTGATATGAAATGACTGTTGATGTAGATCAGGCAGACAAACAGAATGACATCGCATCGGACCAAAAGCAAGACAAGGCAAGGGCGAAGTTCTCTTAAGTTGTCATTTAAAAACATATATTTACATACGCAACCCATTGCAGCAGTGCAGTATAGTAGTTGGGCATTCCATCACAATCACAGATACCATTTACAACTTAAACCTTTCTCCATCTTTTTGTTATCTTGATTTGATGGGTTTGATGCAATGCGTCGGGGTGCTCTGCCTTGATTATGAAAGTGAAGACGATGAATGCTAAGTAGTAAAGTGCTGAATTTTGATAGCTTTATATGATGCGCAGGGAATGGTCACACAAATATGAATATAATATACCATCAGTTTGGATTTTAGTTGGCTATCTTTCATCCCGTCCTATCCCAAGAAAGAATTTGGAGACGATTTGTGGACAAATGATGATGATGTGATATGATATGTGATGTCATAGGCTTATATACCTTGATAATAATTTTGAACAGAATAGTACGTATTTCAGACCAATATATGACATCTGAAATCTTTACGCGTATATGTAGCGCTGAGTTTTCTAATTAATGCCATTTCAACTTCTGTGTTTCACTGTGCAATCAGTATGTTTCTTACACAACAGCAGTCTGAAATTAAGATAAATACTTATGAATTGATAGTCATTTGCATAATGAACAATATCTTCTTGCACTGCATCAGGTATCACACATTCAATTTTGTGCGCTAATATTAGTCGTGTAGTATTTATTTCAAATGATTTTCATTGAAACATTTTCGAAACGTTTCAATCCAATTTTTAGTCGTGCAACATTGCATCTTTACGTACCAGCAAAACACGATTTTTAAATACAGCATTTTAATACTTAAAATCACCATTATCACCAGTCTGTAATCAATCGCGTTTTCTTCATCTTGTCTAAATTTTTTGTGTGAATGACTGATAAAAATGCTGATTAAATCATTAGATTTCATGCTATCATCAACAGATCATTTACTCCACCATTCTGTTTCTTCTCTGTTGGACCAATTAGGCATCTATCAAAATAGTCATGTAAATTCAACAAGTGTCCAACAAGTTTAGTCAAACACGATAGGCGGAAAGGAGTGTCATCATACAGAGCATCGTCATCATATCATGATCATCATCTCACCACAAACATATCAAATTCGTGAATCCATCACGTACATCAACAGATCGTTAGAGAACTGCATGATTGCATAATCCAAGTAATATTATACAATGAAAATGAGTAACAGTTGTTCATTCAACAAATATACGAGCTGCTTGACGAGGACAGAAAAAAATGTGTAATGGATGCATTTAAAAATTCCAAATCTGTATTTTAATCAATGATTTGATAATGCAGGTGAGTGAACGCGCATCAGAATTTAAATAATCTTCTCCATTCCAACTCCAAAGTACTTTTGAGCGACTTGGGTTGCCAGACGTGTCTAATTTTTTTTACAAAATGGAATTTTAAATATTTAGTGGGCAGATAAGAAGTGCTAGCGATAAGAGGTGAGTCCCAAACCCAATGAAATTGGACCGACGAGAAATGGAAGGAGTCACATGAAGATTCCGTAATCCTATTCAAGATGCTAATAATTCTGTGTCTGAATATAACATATAAAATTCCACAATCTTTATTTGGTGTAAACAATCAAATTAAACTAGTTTGACGTGACTGTTTTTTCCAACGAGGATTGAATTTTAATTTGCTAATATTTGATTTTTAAATTTTTTTTATCTCAACCACTATAAAAAAAAGTTTTAACAATATCTATCCACCAATCTTAAAGCATACGTTAGAAAAAACTCCATTGATCGGCTGCATCAGCCCAAAACAATGTTTGAACGTACAGTTAAATTAGCAAGATGAGTATTTTTGGGCATTTGGCACTGACTTTCAATAACAAAACTCGTGATCTCAGCACTCCAACATTCTTTTAATCATGCTGTTTTCTGGGGATGTTGGTTCGTTCCAATCCATTCGACACGTCAACAATTGACAGATCACGATCACTCATATAATGATGCATTCTCTTTCTCGTTTTGTAAAGCTAAACAGGCTTGCAAATTTTGTGTACATAATACGGATTAGATTAGCACACAAGAAGATTAGTCTGACAGGTGGAACAAGTTGTCGTAAGCTTCCTTTCGTTTTGTTTTCAATTTCGTTTTTGCAAAATGCATTATTATTGTATATTTTCCTTGGGATGATGATCATGTTCCCAATTGGTTTTTGGAGTTATAATATTACTCCTCAAAAGCTATTCTACCACATTGTTTGAAAAAGGAGTTTCCCATTCACTTCAAAAGGTATTTGCACAGCAACAGCAGCAGTTCAATCCCTTTTGGTTTGAATCTTGTCCTACATGCTAATGTACAACTGATGTCAAACTTGACGGTTATATTGATTCGATCAACATGTTTTGTCATTGGGATTTATTATGATAATTGGAATTTAGATTGCCCCATAACATATTATGTCAAAGGAGAAGTAGCAGGTTTCTTCACCCAACAACAGAAAAACGAACAATAGCAAATGTGTATGTATGGGTTAGGCCAAAAGGACATGCCGACTGTTAGTGTCATTCAGCAGCCTAGCCGCACCGTATAAGGAAATACAGTAGTACCTTGAGAAATGTTTTAGGTGAAATATCACATCACACCAAACTCATTGATTGTAGTTTATTGTTATTGTTATGAAGTTTTGGCTATTGGCTATTGAACTTATTGGTCCAACTTGAAACAGTAGCATTCAAAGCAACGCTTGGCCATTAGCCATTAAATGCTGAAACAGGAATAATGATTTTGAACGTTTGCAACTTTTTATGTTTGTAATTTGTATGTTTCGATCACTTCGAACACTCATTATTGACAATCGTGATGTGTTATAGTCGATGATACAGACCTGTAAGGTAACGTTATGTAATACCGGAATCCCTTGCCCTGGATGGTGCAGAAAAGTAAAAATACACACAGATTATTTTATGCATTTTCTTTCGAATAGAGGATGTTCAAGCAGTACATATATGTACGTGCATGAATTTTTTTTGTTTCGAGTTGTCTGCCTGAATAGGAATTCGAATTCTTTTCCAATTCTCGTAAATTGCGCGGTCATGACATGACATGGTCTTCTAAAGACCTTAAATTCGTGTTGAGACTTTGAAAACTACAAAAAAAATCCCTGACTTGATACAGCTGTTCCTTTTTACAAGGAGTTGAAGTGAATTTTTAAGTACCGTGTTGCTTTGATGGTGGATGAAAAAGCATTTCATGAAAACCGAAATGAGAAAGCAAGAATTGCCTCGATAACCAAAACCAATATGAAAGAATAAAAGCGAATCATATTACTTGAGAAGAAAATATTTTTAGTGTATCGTACACTTGTAAGGATTAGATACATCCCTTTTGTTCGCTCACTCATGTTGCCTTTTTAACTCTTTCACTCAAAGGCTACATAAATAAATACAGGGTGGCTGGAATCGCAAGATTTTAATGTCCCTGTAGGTTAAATGTAAAAATAGGAAGCAGCATCGAATAAGAAACGAAGGGTTAGTATAAACGGGTAATAGTGTATCTCACATCTTGGCTATATACATTCGTTTTTTTATTTTTCCAAGTTGTTGACGGCTGAATTGAACTGAAGTGTCGTGTACTGAAGTTTTTTCTGATCGTCAACATCTGCTCTATCACCATTATCTTGGTTTTGGTTTCGGAGACTTGATGTAGTACGTTTTGTAGTTAGATTAGCATGAGTTCAATGAGGTAGGGTTAAAGTAAACTTTATAGGATATATTATCTGTAATCTGGAGTCAAATGCCCTTACGTACACCAACCTGGAGATTAGAGATCTAAAGCCAAGCATAAATACGTTCTATAATACTATACAAGGTTCGTATACTACTGCAAGAAATTACGTATCTCAGGGATTTCTCGAGACCGTGTTTTTGTGAAGAAACAAAATAAAACGTGGGATCATGTTTCCATTGTTTTAATACTCCTTCCTGGAAATAAATTACGAATTCTAGCCATTTGCCTGTCACTTGTTTCAAAATTTTATATCAAGCTTTTCCACTGCATGCTAGTCCGTCGCATTTTGAATCGTCATCATCATCATCATATCCAACACTTACCAGCGAATGATTTTATTATTACTAAACTGTAGCAGGCAAAGTCCCATAGTTTTTAAAGATTCTGGATGGTCATCCTATTGTTCAAAGCTATATGGAATATATGCGCTCATGAAAATGATGTCAATGTCTTTTTCCCATGTTAAACAACAAGTTCAAGAAACAACAAAGCACTGTCTAGACAAGACGTTCCGATTGCTACGTGTGAGCACTCGGATTCTTTTCTCCAGACGCTTACTTCTCCGGAGTATTATTTGCATGTGCATATACCTACAAAATTCAAACATGAAACTTGTCAAGATTTCCAAAGATTGAAACGCTTTGAGAAAATAGCTTGTTGCTTTATACTGACCTCTAATATTACGACCTACATGTGTGGGGTACCTTAAACCCATAGGATAACATGATATATTGATATATTCAAGCCTTTCTTTATACTTATAGTCACAATCTGATATTCAAGTCAGTGGTATAGGGTTAAAATGAGTCAGCAACATTTTATGATTGTATCGGATCACTGGGATAGCTAGATAATGTGTGATTGTGGTGGTTTAGTTCGTTGGTGATGGGATGTGATGATGTTGCATTGCGTCACTTTTGCCAGTGAATACATTTTAGAAAATAAAGAAGCATACTTGTTTCGCACCATGAGTTACATAAACATTTCAATACCCTACCACCATCACCACCAGTTATCCAAGAACTTTGTAGTTTAATCTAATCCCTTAGCATTGTAACTCAAGTCTGTTGAATAGATGCCAGTGAATTGTCTTGAAAGCTATTGTTTCTCCGTTAAAACATGAACAGTAAAGTATGCAAGTTGTTCACAGATGAAGAGATTTTGGACAAGTAAAAGCCTAAATTCATGCCTGTATGCCAAGGGTATTCAATTTTTCTTGTTCTTTATTGTCGAACAACATTAAATTTGCCTTGTAAAAGGCTTAGAGAGTGTGTTCTCCTCTAAAGAAACGTGGTACTTCAAGTCATTACTCATTGAGCCAGCTGCATTAAAAAATGTATAGGTAACAAACTGTAATTGCCCAATACAACTACTTCTATCGTTAGTTTCCAAAACTTTTTTTTGTCGTTTTTAGCTGAACTGTAAAATTGTCAAAATTGATTGTACAGTTAAAACCTTGTTGTTTTTCACTTTGGTTAATAATGAGACTCTAAACATGTCAATTGGTATTTGCACAAGTAGTAAATTTTCAAAGTAATAATGAAAGTAAATAGCATGCGGATATATTTCCCTTATGTTTGCTTTCACGGTTGAAAGTTGAAATCTTTATGCAAAAATATGACCATCATTAAGATTAGTTACATTTGTAATTAGTGAACGAATCCGGATCTAAGGCAAAAAAAGAATATTCACCTGTATTTACCAAGGGAGAAAAAATCTGCATTGTAGCATCACCATTACATAATACCTAATTGTTATGTTTAAACAAGCTGCATTGGTTCAATCATTGGCGAGATGAGTTTGTAAGTTGGCAACATTTAAAAGACCTGAACTGAACTTGTTTTATCGACCTTGCCATTCCAAAAGTGAACAATGGGTTTCTTTTATCCCGTAGATTTATTACTGTTGCCAAATTGGAACGATTCAAAACAGAAGTCGTTTTGTAGCCTCGAAAAAATGGTCCGTGTAGTTGTTATAGTCATAATAATACATACAATTCAATCATCATTGCTTTGAAAGGGTTACTAAAGGAGAACTCATTCTCATTGTGAAAATCGACAGTGACTCTGGCTATTATTTGGGAATGCAAAATCGATTTGCATTTTTCTCAAGATTCCATTTATGATAGAGAGCTTGGTTGTGTATGCACATCATAATTCAGAAGATGACTTTACTGACTTTACCGCATTGATTAGGCTTCAGCTCAGGCTTAAGCAGAGATTTGGTCAGTTTTATATTATTTTTTTGTGCTTCAACCGAGTTGCAGATAATTGCGACCTCCTAAAGCCTCTGTTAAAAGGGTTGTAATATGGCTAACATTTATGAGCATGTACTGATTTAAAAATGACATAACAGGAGGTCTCTGTGTGTTCCTGCTTGGCTTGGTTTGACTAACGTCTGCTTCTTGCAGTCTATTGCGCGTCTGAAAATAAATGAAATGAAAGTCACATGATTTTATGCAAATTAGCGATGATAGAAATGATTGAGCCAAAGATAAATAAAGTTCAGAATTTTCGGAATCCCTTTGTATATATATATATTGCTCTATTATTGTGTGCAAACTTGGATGGGCAAAAGGCAGACTGTAATGATTGTTGTTTTGTTACTGTTACCAGTTTTAGTCATGCAAGAAAACGCAAGATGCATTCCAATGTGGTATTATTGCTCCATATACGGAGTGTCTGTAGAAAACTCTGCGCTTGAGTGAGATTAAGGAAAAATAAACAGTTCACATTCACAACTATGCTCATCTCTTACTCTTTCTATGAGAGGCATTCCTTTGTAATTGTAAGGACTTGAATGTAACAGTCATCAATATTTATCCTAAAAGGAGTTTGTCACGCTTGGTTAAACCAAGATGACAAATTGAGCCACAGACTAGAATAAACACCTGCCGATTTAAAGTATTCAAGCAGGTGGTAAAAATATTTTCAAATAAGTTTTTTTAGTTTCACAAAAATACTGCGATTCAGCATGCTAATGATGTTTTGTTAAGAATTCTAATTTGGTTTTTATTATTGGCTAATCGATTTTATACTTTTTGGAAGTGATAATAATATTATCATTATTCAATTCGAGAACTGACCCTGCAGGAGATTTTGTAAAAAACTGCGCATCTTTCTCAATATGAAAAAATGTCATCATTGCTATTTTGAAAGTAAAATATATTTTACTGTTTCAAGAAGTACTGTAAAATTAATTTCTTCATAGATTATGTGACGCTTGATTTTAGTATTAAAATCAATACCAAAGGAAAATGAGATGTAAATCTGTATCATTGGGTTTCGGGTTTCTAACAAGCAGATCTTGCATTGTCTTCCTAGCTACGTTTGTGGATGTTTTGGTACTCATTGTCACAAAACCAAGAAAGGTTGAGAAGGTTAACGAGAGAAACAAATGGTTAAATGGTGGGATTTGTATTTCTCAATAAGAGTTTGGTGCGAATGAGATTTAACAAGCAATTACACCCCTTTCCTACATCGAGTTCACCATTTATTCGAGCCTTTATAAACACATTTTACCAATTGTGTTGAAACAACAAACTGCTAAATCACGGTTTACAAGTTACAATTATTATTGTTCTGTATTTATGTTCCTTTTGTCTTTTCATTTGATCTCAACTTCACTCCCATCCCATCGTCATCCTTATGCTCAAGGAGACAATGTCTAAAATGTGAAGGATCTTTTAAATCTCATCTTTCTTCCTGTGCACCAATCTCAGCGCATGCTTTTAATATAACCATGTATCAAGGTCCTTGTTATGTGGAATTGGATCAGATTTGCTGAGGGTGAATGAAATGGACATCTAACAAGGAGTGCACAGTTCCTCATGTCGTAATTGTTACCTCTCATCTGTCTAGTTGAGGACTTAATTGATGCATTTGTAACAAAACCATTGTAATGAAAAAGCATACTTAATTTGATCTAGATGGATGCTCGTATATCTACACATGTACACTGATACAGAACAGCACTCAGCAAAGTTCTAAGTAACCGTCGCGTCACTGCAGACGGGGGCGACTTAGGAGTCAAGGTTGCCAATCAGATACTCACTATCATGGCGACTTGTGACATTACTCCCTACCTACTTTTATTTGCACATATAACTTTACAGCTCTTCCCTTCATATTCATGTATATATTTCCGACAAACATTTTACATTACGCATTCCTACTATTATCCATTCCATGGAAATTACAGGCTACAAAGGGAGCGAAGAATGGAAACAAAATTAAGCGAAACATTGATGGCTCCATTTCATTGTGTTAAGATGAATGATCAACATCTTTCCTAAAGAAATGATCATTTCTGGGACGTTTTTCCTCCTTCTGTATTATTACAACATCATCTTCAATTGTCGTTACAAGGTGTCAGGTTCCTCTATTTCCTGACATGGTAGTGCTAGTTGCTAGTACATGTTTTTGCTTGTATTGAGCGAATTAACACGCGACGCGTTTGCAAAATGCCTATCATGATGATGGATGTATGGATATGGTCGTTTGTATTTTTAAATGTGCGATTAACCTTACAACTATCAAAGCTCAACATGCTCAGCCACCAAATAGAAGGAAGAGGTTTCAAACATGGCACTCTGTCTCTTTTGTTGTGACGATTAGCAGAATAATGGCATGAAATAAGTTAAATTGTCTTGGGTTCTTAGGCGCTAAAATGTTTCCTTTTTCTGTATGAACAAAAGTTGTAATGGAATATCCTTGGACTTGAAGGAAAGGAAACACACTTTTATGATATGATTTGGCATTTTTCTTGTACCAGCAAACACTCTAATAATATGAGCCTACCTGGATCCTGCCTACGCATATTGCCTACAATCATTATTTGTCTGAAAACTTCCTTCTTTGTTCACAAAGCGGCGACATCGACCATGTGCCTTCTCATCACATTTGTTTTTGTGATTGACAGGGTCTAATTGAGTGAATAAATTTTAGCACCTTGTACACTCTCATCAAATCTATGTTTGATAAAATATATTGCAAAACTGTAACGGCATCCGCGCTCCAATATTTTCGACGCTGTTTATTCTGAGTTGCTGTGTTTTACTTGATCAAATAAATCATGATTTTAAAGTGATTGAATTTTCCAGAGATATATTTTAATTTTATGCTTTTAATTACGTATTAATTATCGCTTATGGATTTTCTTTACCCAAATATATTTAACCAGCAGGAAAATCACCCATCTACTATCGAAGGGTATTAAATGTTATACCATTAATATTATTTGCAGTATCAACCTTTCTCCACGTGGACGTAGATTAAATTTGACAACAAAAAGCGACATGAATGGTAGAGATCAAGTTCAATTTTAATCATCTGCATCTTCTTTATATGGCCTCAAATTTCAAAAGCATCTTTAATAACAATAAAAGCACATAGTATGAACAATAGAAACGAGTTTGGTAAATGATATACACAAAAGTAGCCAGCTTATGATGTGTCCGTGTCGGCGAATTTTTACGCGGTGTCACTTGCACTTACAATAAAAGATCGTGCATAAAAGCTATTTGAAACTCAACCGAGGACAAGTGCAAGTTCAGGCATTTCAAACCCAGATTAAGTTCATAAACTGAAGTGTATGCAAATGACTTGAGCAATCATGTACTGACGCTTTGTATGTGCCTCATTTGTATTAATCTGGAACATAATCCTTCCTTACCTGCTCTCCTGTTCTCATTTTGTAATTGTTATACATTGAAAAGTTTCCTCACGCCAAAACATGAATTAGTACTTAGATATAGATAATAAAGGATATAACATTATATTGTGCATGTAAACGAATGGTGAAGCAGGAGAAATGTGATTTTTCCTACTCAGAGGCTTCTTCTTTTGGACAACTCCTGCCAAAGTCAAGGTTGATAATCCACGCGTGTCATTTGAAAATTATATAACCCTCTTGCCTTATATTATCGTTTGTTTTTTCATTCGCAGATTGGATGAGTCCTGAAATGGTTATGTGTATCAGCCTAAGTAAAAAATGTGCATTAACTAAAACTAAGCCTGAAGATATGCTGCAGTGATAGTGATAATTTTTCACCACTGCTCGTTTTAAATTTCTCCAGTCAGAGAACAACATCCTTAGAAAGTGAATTTTATGATTTGTTGCACTCGCACCATTGTCTGAGTTGGTTGGGATGAAACTGCACGCATGTACATACAAGTAGGAGATGATGCAATTTAATAAGAGCAAAAAACATGCTACACTTAGATGTGTCAACATTTAAAACGAAGAAACGATCCATCTTCCGACTTCCGACTGCGAGCATTCACTTGGAAAAGGTCTTGCTCACGCATACAATCTGTATTCTCAAATGGACCCACACCAAATTTTCATTATAAAATTTTATAAAAATTATCACGGCATAGCAATGATTAAGCGTAGCCATTTTTTAGGCCAGATTCATCGCCAATAGATAATAGGCATAACTTATATTATCGGTACAAAATAACGGGCAATTTTTATTGATAAATTTAATTTCTTGGCAAAACTGAAGACAGACCTATTGAATAATTAAATTTGCACTTTATTTTTTTTCATTTTTTTAGCGTACAAATATTACAAGACTTGTTTGGACGATAAACGCAATGTATTTTGTATATAGACGTTTACATACGGAGCTTGACAAAGAGATATGATTTGTAGATCAGATGTTTGTTTTGAGTTAAATGTTCAGAATGCACGTGACATGAAAAATGGCACTTCATGGTACATGTTGACAATCATAATTAACATATCTTGAGAAATGAGTACAAAAACGAATGAAGGGATGATGGAGCCAACGCCCGGAAAATGGTTACTTGTTCTTCTTCTCATAATGCGTATATGCATCTTACACATCTATTCGATTGTGCGTAGAAACTTACAAACATGGCAGGTAATATGTATCATACATTACTTACGTGCAGGTTCGAAATATTGAATACCTGATTATATACCTACATGTTCTGTGTATAACATAAGAATATTAGGAAATGTCAGTTCAATAAAGATTCCTTAAAGCTTCATTTCTCCTTAACGCAATACTCTTGTTTTAATTTCTTCGTTTGAAAATATTGACAAGTACAGATTAGGCTGTGGGGAGAAACAACATCTCATCTCATGTATCCACACAGCGCAGCCTTTAAAGTTTTTGAATTTGAAACACAAGTCATCATCATTCTTTTACAAGCCTACACTACATCACTTTTTCCTCACCCTGAGTTTTCATACACTGTGTAAAGTTTTGGAAGAGCTCTTAAATCAAATTCGAGCCGTGAGTTTCGAGGCTCACAGAGAAAGAGATAAATTCGAGAATAGGATTTCTTGTTTGCTTTCTGTCGATTGCCCACATTTATTATGTTTATAGCTCTGTTGGTTTTCCAAACGTCTTAACCAGCACGTTTCCTTGCTAGCTGCCTCCATAATATCAAAAGTATCTACATTGAGGAATCCCTTAATGTGTTTATGTGTGTGCGTTAGTTGCACCTAATCCATTTTATGTGCGTCTTCATTTGTGTCTATTTTGAAGTCAATGCTAACCAAAATAATAAACAAATACAGGGTTTTTGAGTATTGAGAAGCCAAGAAATACTTTTATTTAAAATGCATGTACATGGCTGTATTGGTCACAAAACTATGAATCTATTAAATCACCATTCAGGAAAGTATTAGTAAACATGAATGAGTTTTAAAGAAAACCCATTTTGTATAGTTTCCTGGTTTCGGCTTTGGTAAGCTTGTTTCAATTCCATATAAGGAGCGGATAAAGCTCAAATCAAGCCTTAGATCGCACATTATAAGGATGTACACACAGAGCAAAACAAGTTGACTTGTTTCTTGAAGGGCATCAACAAAGTCAATCAAATTACACATCTTTGAATTAAATTGGAAATGCATTCTGCAAAAAAAATGCTGGTGACCATATAACACTGCGCGTGATCAGCTTAACTCATCAAATTTGGAAAGAGTAAAAATAGCAGGATCAAATAAAAACCTAACTTACTTGGAGTTGTTTTTGGATTTTGTCTCTTCACAATAAAAATCAGGTATAAATTATGTTTACGTGTTGTAATGCACATATTTTATGATGCTATCGAATGAAATCAGATGCACACATTTTTTTCCTGGATGATAAAAAAAGGGTGAGAAAACGTGAAGTATTATATTAAAGAAGCGAATGAACAGTCGTCGCCGTCAGTCTCTCTGGAGAGAATCGGGATTTACTTGAGTGAAATAAGACATGAGAAGGGTGTGAAGACATACTTGATGTGGGGCCTCCTACAAAGCTCATATTGTGCTCAGCGTCGATTCTTTCTCTCGTTGGGGGTATAAAGTGTAAGCAATTCTCCATGCGTGTATAAAGATTTGGTATATAGGAGGGTGTACTTATATAATATACAGGTTACTGGATATTTGGTATTTGTGTATGTATACAGCTTTTAGTATTTAAACTAGCGTTAATTTAAAAACAAAGTAAAGATACTTAATGCACAAAACAAGATTCATTGCTTGCTTGCTTCACATTTGAGATTTTTGTTACACACGCGTAACCGTCGTGGGTTTCAAGAAAGATTGCGTCCGTTGGGTCCTGAGCCAGACGTCGAGTTGATTTTTTTAGAACACTTCTTCGTCTTCCTTCGTGACTTCATTTTTTGAGTGTCGGGTCACTCACCATTTTTTGTGAGACTGTTTCATACCAGATTTAGAAACATGAATACGTTTTGCTACATTCTCGACCATCGTGTATTTCATGGCCACTTTTTGTGTGTGTATATGTTAAGTACATTATCAACTTTGTTGCATCTTCGTTTTATGACTTGAAGTGGACTATGCTTCTCTTTCCCCCACTCTTTGTTTATCCCTCATGTCAAAGTCATGGGAAGATTGTTATAAAATCACCCGGTTTCAACTTTACGTACATTATGATGAGTACTTTGCTGGTGTTACGGAATGAAATATGAGCTGAAACATTTCAAGTGATGAACGGTTTTCTCTCAAAATTATGTACACACACTGCATGATTTGAAGCTAAAACCAGATCCTAAATATTTTAAAACGGAGCATTCATGCATAAAAAAAGTTTTCATGCCTACTTTACTTCTCATTTCAAGAGAGAAGGTAGCATTGTATTGTAAACCCTCACGATCGACCTCACTAGCAGAATTTCTGTAGGGCATATTGGCTAATAAATTTATTTGTCAAAATGTGTATCTCTGTGTTGGTGATATGATCTTGTGAAATTCGCACAAATATAATTTACATTACAATGGCTCTCATTTCGCTAACAAAAATCATGTCTTTTTGAGTTGTTACTTTTTGGGAGACTAGTTTCATTCAGGATCAGGATTGTCTACAGTCTGGAAATGGATTTCTCAGGCAGCTGGCATATTGTTGTACCACACCGAGTAAATCAAGTGGTTTAATAAATCGCCTGCTATGATTCTCTATTATTGTTTTTGATGTTAGTTTGCAGATTAAGGAAATTATTGCTCTTGTAATAAAAATACTCCCTGTAACTTCATTTCATGATTGCTACTCGTTGTAATCAAAGCCGTCATTAGTATTTTTGATCCTTATCATCCTCACAAGATAGTAGTGGAATGATGATTTAGTAATAACCATTCATGTTAATGGCACCACAATGTTGTTCTTTGATTTTGATGACCAGGCAAAAACAATCATCTCGAGCTAGGTTTTGAGATGAAGAAGAAACAAAGCTTTGAGACAGGTAGCTTCTTTAGCTGAAGAATAGAATACTATCTCTCGCATGATCTCACCGGGATCACGAAATGGGAGCAAAATAGGTAGTCATTTTGAGATATTCAATGAAAGAAAACTTGTCCTGACCTTCTGAACAGTTTTTAATTTGAACGAGTTTAATCAAAGGCCATTACAAATGCCATTTGTGAACTTCCATGTAAATTAGCTCCATGCGAAAAAGGTAATTAATGTTGCCAATATGTATGCAAACGAGGGAAGTAAAAAAATCTACCGAAAACATGCAATAATTGACGACAAGTCTCATTTCGTGTGTTTGATTGTGCACGTAACATGCTCCCATTAGCTCTCACGCATTTGTATTTGTTGAGCTACTCTAATATTATGCATAATGAAAGTTTGTTTTCAGTTTGTGTCTGAAAGGAAGAATTATGTGTGCTTTTCATGTCAAGTAATTGTAAATACCAACAAGAAGGCAACAACAGCACATATATAAAAGTTGGGAAAGGTGAGATTAGATGTTTACCTATTTTCTAATATCTTTGATCGCCGAAAGATTAGTTGTCGAGCCTTTCTCGTGTGGAGTGTAGATTTGAACTTTTTAGGAGCATCTGGGAGGTCTCCTGTTTGACGGAATTTTCTCAGCTTAGTTCACCTACTTCTATTAACCTCTATGTGTGTGAGCAAAAGAAGCGTAATGTGTAGCCAAGGGAGAGAGGCGGAGGGTAGGTTGATGTTGATGATGATCATGATGATGAAGGTTGGAGGGCAACCAATTTTGTAGTATAAAGTCCATTATATTCTGCCTGTAAGATCATGTCCTACGTAACTTTTTTTCAGAGTTTTTTGGAATGAATATCATCAAAGGAAGGCACGATGATGGGTCGGCATCCTTCAGCTTTTAGCTCTGTAAATGCACCCGAAAATTAATAGTTTAGGTATGCAACAGAACAAAAGATATTCGTCCAGGAATTCGTTGAATACAAGCAGCATGATGTGGTGTGGGCACTTAGACAAGTCAAAGAATTTAAGCCGAGTCATAGACACAGATATTATGTCTCGTTTTTGAGATTGTTTCAACAATTTTAAAGAATTTGGGTAAAGAATGATACAATATCCCCATTACAATGTAAATTGTGAATGGATTCCTACTGCAGCTCACACAGCGTGCCTTGCCACCATTTTATAAAAATGTCTGCACAAACTGTACCGCACATCAAACTGAACCAATTTGCATAACGTTCGCAAACACCACTCAAAGCACTAAAGGAGTCCCTTTTAGTACGGCAATGCAAACGGGGCAAAATCGTGAAATTAAAGATGCGTGAAATAGGCATGTGATGCGTTGAAACTTCTTCAGGCGAATGGGATCTTACAAAATGAAGACGATGTGATGATGAATCTCATGGTGATCAACAGTTTCTCACACTATGTCAGTTTCAAATCGGTGAATTCACACCATCCACTGTATTGCTTTAGCTAAATGATGCCTGTCAAAGGGCTTGAAAATTTACTTTGTATATAAAGCCGTGTTGAATTTTGTGTTTGGGTTTCAACCTTCTGAGAAACGAGTATCAGTTTTTCTACTCTTGACAAAAAATTTGCATCAATTTGTTGTAGCACAAATTTACTGCAGTTTTCATTTTCACGTTTTTAACAAAACCGCTTAGTCCTCAGTGTTGGGATAAAAAACTGAATGGGAGAACATATAGCACAGTCAAGTAAATTGTGGCAGACTTTTTGTAATCTTTAAGATAGAACTTAAAATGCATGGTGAATAAGTACATGTATAAGAATATAGAATCAATAACCTGCCTGAGAGTTTTTCACATGATCATTTAAAATTGCTCTACCCAATCACCGTATATTATCTCGCGCATGTATGCTTTTTGAAGCCTCCTACATTTATATTTGAGTCAGTCCTGCATTTTTCTATATTATTACATCTTCTCCATGACCTCAAGACTTAAACGCTTCAGAAAAGTAAGTCAGCGTTTAGTATACTGTTGTGATAATAATTTTACATGAAAAATTGCACTCTCATTCCTTTCACATTTCAAATTGCAGTAGATGAGTGGCTAAAATACATGTTACATAAATGTGCACTTCAAATAGACCATTTACTTGTTCAAAATGACCATAAGCAAAGCTTCCGGATTTTTGCACTATACGCATACTTAAGTTTACTCAACACAATTGACAATGCAGAGAATACAACCTGTTAAAATATTCATAAAATGGGCATTCCGTTTCTTGCCCACTAACTACTTCACATATTATGCATATTAGTCATAGCACCGCCATGTATTTGATGCTAATTCTCATTTCTTGCGCATATGAATGTCCAACTTTAACAATTGAAGTAAATGAAGCAAATTATTTACATTATAATGAAAATGTACCGTAAGTTGTTCTTCATGCAGTTCATCCGTGCGGCATTATTTCACTAAAAGAAATGAGAAAAGGGTGGATCGAGGATTGAGCCTGTGCGGAACGGGAAAATGGGATAATGCAAGAAAAAGAATGGCAATTATTTCAAATTACATCATTGCTCCATTATTTTTATTGAGCCTATTGTGACGGTTAGCTCAGAATTTATTGCTGTGTCTCCGTCTTCAAACGACTCATTACATATGTTTTGTTTGATATGTTTGTCATCTGTATACTACTCCGTTGCTTGACATGCCGATCATATGTAATATTGCAAATGAATTGCTTGTTGCTTTTCACAAAAAAAATCCCCATAATTATAGTTGCTAATACTAGTGAAAATTTATAAAAGGTCAGAGCAACCTCAGAGGGCTTGTAACGCTATAAAATTGTGACGAAATGAGAGGCAGAAATGTGTGGGAATGGAATGAACAAAATGTGACATATTCATCCATATGGGCAAACCATACATAATCAGAATCGTTTCACCGGTAAACCTTCATCTTGTATCCACCAAAATTCATTTTCTTCACTCTGTTTCTTTGTCACTTTCAACCTTTTATGCTAAAGAACAGCCCACGCATTATTTCATAGATTTTGCATACAGTTTTTCAGCGATCGTTCCGAAATATTCGTGTCATTAAATTACTCTGTGGCATTTTTATTATCATAATGTAGACAGGTTCATTTGATATACAGATGCGAGTAAGTGAGCACTTATGTAAAGTGTCACTCATCCCGAATCGATGTACTACAAAATATTGCTCATCTAGCCATCATCGAATTTTTGACTTGGTGAGCTTCTGTACCCATCAGTTGTATAGATAGTGTGTATCAAACTCTCAAACCTACCAAGTTGTTGGTGGCATTGCGTTGCTTTCTGACAGTAAGCAAATGTCTGAACCCTGAGGTATGGCGCAGTCAGTCACCCACACGTTTTTACGTTGACATTAACTTTAATCACCAGACATCATCAAGATAGCCTAAATTTTTGCAAAAATGCTGTTTTTCATATAAGGTACTTAAAATGAAGGATTTCCTGTCCAAACTTGACCATGATTCTCTGGCACACGATAAGCAAGATGACAGGTAGGAATGGGCCAACTTGTGGTTAGGTTGAGTTTGTCAACTATTGCCCCAGCAATAATCACTCAAAAAATGGATTGTCAAACTTTACTTTATCGATTAAACTAACTCGCTATTTTCCGGAGAGCTCTTTCATGTAAAACGTTCCTTGACCTGGCAATTTTGAAGGTATTTGCAACAATTTGGGCAAATGCCCACATTTCAAGATATGAACTGATAAATGAGCACTATACTACATATCAATGGCTGTTTTCATGTGACAAGGAATTCAACTGGGTATGATTAAAACTCAGGCGTTTCTGAATTCGTTTGATAAGCCATTTTAAACTTGGAATGAAAATTGGATTTCATCGCACTTCCGCATTGACGTGCGGTTCATCATATCGCGTAGATTTATCATATGAGCACATTCTGATATTTTACGGTGACTCCAGATTCTTTATGGAGCGGTTGATTGATTACATTAACAAAATGCACCGGTGATAATTATTCATCCATCTTGTCATAAAGAAAAACTACCCTGCAAAGATACCAATGACATTAAGAGGAACATCCAGATTGCTTTATTTCTGCCACCGCACCGCGATTCAGTCGGTTGCCATCAACTTTAAAATAACATTGTAGGCGTATGATAAGTATGCTGATTCTCCAGCTGCGTCTGAATCTGAGCCGTGAGCTATGTGCTTTCTACAAAAAAACACGTTCACAAGATGAAATTGTAATACAAGTTCATGACTACCCGGAAACATGATGCCGAAGAAAAATATGAGAATTTCTAGTTCAAAGTCATGCAAACACTTTTTCAAACGTCAAATTCTAAACATTAAACAAACTATACGGCATGACTTGTCTTGAGACGAGCCATGTCGCTGTCGTCAGTGTTCCGTGCAGACATGACTCACATTCTTCATCCAGCACGGTTCTTTTCTGTTGCTGGTCATATTTGGATATAAAGAAATCTATAGCTATATCATGCTCAACATACAAAGCGGATAATTGTCTTCTTTCCAGGCACCCCTGTGTTAAATTGTACACACATAAAAACTGACCTAAAAAATTATATTATTGAACCGGAACATGAAAAATAGAATTAGTGGCTAATGGAACCCAATTCAATCTCAAAGTATCCTGTTTTTTATTAGTATCAGTGTTTACATTCCTGTTCAAATAAAGGGTAATTGCCTACAGTTTCTTTTACCTCACACGGAGCTCTGTCGTGTAGATATCTCCAGGAGCTGGCTACGACGGTTGTTTGATTTACGAAGCTACTTTGATTATGCCCTGATTGAAGAAGGAGATTCAACAAATTAAGGAAGTCGAGCTTAAACACATAAACCCAATCGGAATACAAATTCGATCGAATAAGAAGCCCTGCACTTGAGGAAAGCTCTAAAACACAGTATTTGTAGATTAGCTCTCAAAAAGTGTTTAACAAATTCATATTGTTAATTACACCCTATCCAAAACTTTTTCTTTACCTACCCACAGCTCTCTTGTCAGTTGGAAGAATTAAAAGGGTTTCACATTTGATTCGTAAGTTTAAATGAGCAACGAAAATTAACCAGGTCTCCTCAGGCAATGGCAACATTCTCGTATTTTTCATACTCCGCAACGGCAACCGGCAGTTAATATATAATATGGTAGCAGTGAGGTTTATCTTGTGCCATCTTCTCGTTTATGGTGTTCTCCTTCTTTTTTAATCACCTTCCTCCACCAAGGGAAATAAGCTGGTAAACTTTTTAACACCTACTGAAAACACCTTTCCACCTGGCAATAGTTGTTTCAACAGGCCACTAAATCACCTATAGGCTACTTACTTGACTCAGCTCAACCTCAGGAGACCGCGAGACAGTCCTGTGGTATGATGGCTGATTAATACGAGAATATTGGTTGCAACTTCGATTAACGGGAAAGCATAAAGATTCATTGCGTTTCTGACAGTTTAAAATTACTTTGAATGATTGATATTGATCCTGATTTTTCATGGTCGCATGCCGCCAGTTAGCAGTGAAGAGTTGTACGCTGGTGCCTTGAACAGGTTACGCGTACGACATGATCATGCTCCGCGATGGGATTGTATTGGTTTTTTTCTTCTTCACTGTACAAATGTGTGCAATACGTAGCTAATGTCCTACGAAAAATGATGTTCAGGCAGATTAAACAACATCCATGAACTTGTGATACACATTGCAGTTCTTCATACACAAGATATAGCTACGTACGTACATACATTCATAGCGGTATACTTAATATCAATGGCAGTCCATATAAAAACCAGATTTTCTTGGTTTGCTTGTAATTTATGTAATAGAATACCTGTACGAAATGCCGTGTTCCGTTTGCCGAGATTTTTTAGCGACCAGATGGTGGGTTACATAGTATTATATGTCATAACAGGAGAATATTGACCGTAAATAATGCAGAAATTTAGTGGTATGCTACATGGATAGCTATTTTCTCATTAAAATCGAACCCCAAACAACACAAAAAGTGCTCGTTGATATAAAAAACACATACTTAAATTGAAGATGATGGAGTTTAAAGCAGGCTAAGTAATACGCAATCGTACGTACAGTACGGTTTCATTCATACGGAAAAGGAAACGTACAAATGCAATTATGTTGAAGCACAATAATATATAATTCTAAGCTGGTGGACGTATTACCCCTCCTGCCAATTCATTCACGTCCAATTTTCACAAAAAGTATTTATCAAGTGTCACTGCTCCTCATATGATCTTCTTGGTCGAGCTAAAATACGTTGTATAGAGTCCGACCGACAAACATGGACCGTGACACATGATTATTTGCATAACATGAAGTAATGTATAACACAACAGCGGTATCAAAAGCGGAATTATATGGTGAACGGCCTAAAATACACTTAGCTTATTCCAAGAGCACGTCTCTCCACTGTATGCCCTTTTTGTGTGAATCGAATTAAAAATAACACAATTGATATTTAATGAAGCGAAGTCAACCATCAACCACAAGTGTATGAAAGGGATAAGTGCAAAATGATGAATTTGAAAAAGAACGTCTTACGCTGTCCACATGACATAACCATTTTCCTAAGTATAATATATGATGAGGTTAGGATTTGAATGAGTGCTACTTTGAAACACTTCTTTTCTTTAAGATGACCACTTTTGGTATTGATACATCAACAATGCATATTACTAAAGTGAAATATGATGATGAACGGGAAATGCCTTTTCAAAATATTCTATTTTCTTTCTCAACAACTAATCTTGAGACAGTCAGAGTCAGACTAAATGATAACAACAACTGGAGGTAAAATCATCAGACTGCATGTTTACGCACGAATTGAGCGTGTTATGCGTTTGGCAGGACCTTAACCCGGTAAAAGCCGTTATCGGCTTCATCTCTCTCTCTGGTTCAATATGCTCTGAGAGGCTACTTGATCTATTCGCATCATTTGTGGAGCTCATTTCAATTGTCGAGTTACCGTAATAATGTGCAATTGAGTGTAATATGAATTTAATTCAAACGTCGGTGGCTTATACTTGGCCAATAAAAATATTTAAAGCAGTTTTCCTTTTGTTCATATATGTTTTTACAACTGTTTTTCTTTCATTTTTCAACTTGAATTACAGGTGTAACTCAAAGCGATCAAGAAGTGAGTAAAAACTTAACAGCAGGAGCAGAAACAACGCTACTGAATCCCTCAGTTGAACAAGCTGTTGAAAATATTAGAGGGAATGAGAAATTGGTAGCTAGGGATGTCCATTCCGCAACCAGACACAATTCATTAAAACCTGGCCTGTCAGTTGTGAATTGTTGTGGGGACTCTAATGCTCTACCATCCACTTCAACTGCTGAAGGCATCCGCATCAACAACGCTGTAGTAATTAATAACACGGTCGGCACTGCTAATACTAACAGCAGAAGCGTTGGTTCTGCCTCAACGCTCGGACTCACTTCATCTGACTCGTCTGCAGTTTCGGTGACTTCTTCTGTTGTCAAGAACTCATCTGAATCTCGTGATTTTGGACCGACAAGGAAAAATGTGGATACCACTCGACCAACTGGAGATGATGATAGAATCAGCAGTGGTGATTCTGGTCCCCAGCAAAACGAATGCATTCCGGGGACGAAACTTGATTCAGCAGTGAAACACGCCGGTTGTTCATCAATCTGTAAGGACGACCCGGCATCAAAAGTAGTTGTAGCAAAACAAGAATCATTTTCATATTCAACGGACAACTCTCCTCAACCCGAGACACTTTTGTCATTGTCCCAACCATCAGCATCATCATTAGCATCAACTTTAGGTCCGTCATCCTCGACGTCATCTAAGGAAGAGGGGAGAGACGTTCCAACAAAACAAGCAGGTAATCAAATGTTTTATTAGTCACTAATACCCCTCATAACTTCTGCTCCTCGTCATTCAATGATCAAATGCCATTGACTTTTGCACATTAAAATCTCATAAAATCATCCTCGTCCGACTTGTTTATCTTGTAAATTCATCTAAACAAAAAACACTATGTATATGACTCTTGCTCTCAATAAGTTATTAGTTGGACGGGCACAAGGAAAAATACTTGTTCTTCTTAGTTAGCTCATCGCTTCTCCTTTTTATGACTTATGATGGTCACTGCTCATCAACTTCATAGAGTAGCAGAGCCACGCAAGAAATGAGAATCCAGTGAAAGGTTGCACAACTCTGGTTTCTAGTTATACCTGCTTGCTCCAACTTATTAGGCAGCTGTATTATAAGTACGTAGGCAGTTGAATCAAGAGGAAAAGTAAGATTTATCAGGAATGATCATCATTTTCATTTCAATTTAGAATAGGAGCAGACATGATTATGCAACAATTTAACAGGATAACACGATTGCTTGTTATAATATTTTGTAGAATAGAATGATGTTGCAGCAGTAGCAGAGCAATGGTTGAAATGCAATTTTTACATTGTCCACTTAATCATCATTCATGTCGTGGAAGGTGTTGGGCCATCTGATTCTTTTTAAGATGTGTTCCCTCCAACGGAGGCAGATCCATGTCTAATCAGTCAGATCAATGTACGGGGATTTATTGATGGGATACTATCACAAAATATAAAATATGATGTTGTAGCCACAATCTGCGTATTGTTTCAAGAGTTTAGCTGTCTAGCTGGACCTAAATGGTTACACACATAATATGATGATGATGACGAAAGTGAGATAGGCCAGACAAGGCCAAACCAGATTCAGATTGGGCGATGCGTGTAAGCCTACTGTGTTTTAGAGCAGTTCTTTGCTAGTTTTTTTTTCAGTCATGAAAATTAACTTCATGACAACCCAACAGCTTTAGGGTCTGGTTGATTCAGTATAATATTGCGCAACTTTAGAAATCATGTTATGTACATATATAAAGGTCACTTTCAAATTCCATTCAGGTCAAAAGCATCATAGCGCACTTGAGCACGTCAATGATCTACCCTGGCCAATAAGACTTAAAAGTGAAGAAAAACAGATAAAGTACGGAGTAGACTGCTGCTAAAAGCTAACTTATTTCGTGGAATAGGAATCGCAAGGCAATGTGGTTGTCAGAGGAGATGTCATCTACTAGCAACGAGTTGGGTGCTTTGGGTTGGGTTTCTGTCATTCCGAGAGATGTTTATTATTGTTGATGGAACTGACAGTGAAACAGATCATATCAACAATGTTATGAACATGAGCGCAGACGAAGTACTTTCAATCTGTACCCGTTGATATTTATGAAGTTTCAGGAGAGTACCGTACACCTTCAACCTTGATTAGATAGGAAAGTGATTTAATAGAGTTGAATTTTGATTGAACATTTATTTACATTGTATCAAGAGCAGTAGTCGCGTTTGCATGGAATATTGATTATCTTTTACTAACCTCCTTGAAGTTACATTTTAGAGGGCTATTGATTACTCATATTCTGTACACACGTGAAAATTACGCGTAATATTTTATTGATTGGATGGAATTTATATTTATAGTCGTTTTGTCACAGATTATAATTCCAATTTACATTGATAATTTATGTGCGATTACCTCTCATGCCCACGCACGCGTGTTGTTTTTCGTGAGATTGAAATCTAATTGGCTTCCATTTGACCAACCTTCTGACATTTGGAAGTTTACATTTGTGTTGAAGAATCTATCTCAAATGTTAGGTGAAGGTAGGTAGAAAAGTTGGCGTACCTTACTTGTCCCAACGACTAGAATACTATATTATGCATTTCTTTAGCCACATAAACCAAATGGAGAGGGAATGACTTCATTTTGATAATGTTTATATTGAAAAGTTTATATTTATTACATAAAACAACAACTGTCATAATATTCCAGGTTAACTAATCTGCAAATCATATTAAACTAACTTTTGTGGGGTAATTTATCATATCGACATTTGGTAGAGGATTCCTCTCTGTTCTAATTGCAAATGAAAATGTGTCGCCAGTGATATCTAGTGTCAATTATTTTTGTAGAGTAGGAAAAAAGCGAATTTTCTTGTTTTTATCTTGGATTAGATTACAGGATGTCAAATATAAGCCTACGCTACGTGAGTTCCGACTAGTTATTTACAAGAGGGCTTCAATTCAACTTTGACGCAGTAGAATAATAAATGCAATACGGTTTTAGCATACATGAGGTCACACGTGCTCGTAGGAGTTACGCTGTCGTACTCATAAACCAGACGTTTGCGAAAATTCCTATGTTTATCTTGATGCCTGACTTCAAACGACAACTTGATGGGTGGTAACCATTACTATTATATTCCGCACTTCTACACATAATTTAGCTTACGGTACATTGATTGAATTTTAATTTTTAAATGGACTTCGGCGTTTTCCCTTTGACGATAGATAGAGTGCAACCCTCTTGTTTATTCCGTGAAATAGATTATTCACTCAAAAACAGAACAATATGACTGTTACATAAGATTGTACTTGCATCTTAATGCCGGAATGATATAAAACGGAATAGTTTGCTCATCTTGTTTTTTTTTTTCCAATTTCAAAGGTCTGTACGTTGCACCCTTGAAGCTCATTACATTCCTAAACCATGAAATTACGGAAGATGTTGCACAGAACATTCATTCAATATCTGGTCTGAGGAAGTGATGTAAAAAAGCTCTCGAGTAATGTGATTTTCATAATAATAAAAAAACAAGTCAAATCCATTTTGTTTAGCTCTTTGTAATGGAAATTTTGAGCAGATGTCTAACTTGTAAATTGTTCAGAGTCGGCCGATTGGCGTCATTATAGATATTAGAGCAGACACATACTTATCACTCTACGGACTTATCTGTTGTCCTGAAGTATCATGAAGAATAAGCAAATTGGCAACCCTGTTGAAAAAATGACAAATAACTAAACTTGCCCTATTTTGCACAGTAAAATCTGCCTTCGTAATTCATGATGTGTTAATTCCTCTCTAGTATTTTACCTGCATTTGGTCATAATTTTAATTGGTTTGGTAATTGAATAACTGAGTATAGCATGTATACTCCCACTCGGTTCATTGGAAGTGTTCAAAAAGTTAAAATCCTCCACGTGACAGATTTCGACGCTACTAAAACTGGAAACTGTAACTTAAAGTTTGAACCTCCATTCCGGCATTTTCCTTACATCCTCGTCAGGGCTTAAAAGATGTTTTGTACATTCAACTATGTTAACTTAAAATTTTCAGTGCATAATTCAATCCACCCCGTTTAACTACCGTGTGCTATGTATCAGATACATTTGTGTTACTTGTATCCGTAGCGTGCACCTTAGGTTGAGTCGGTGATTACGTTTACGTTTACACCCTTCTACTACATCTCCTTCCTACTCACCGTTCCAATTTGAAAACGCATAATACGTAATGCGTACGTACCACTTTGTCTCAATCTGAATGCATCCAGATATGGAATTACACAATCAAAAGCCTTCAAATTCACAACATTCGAGCTTTATTGATACCGCTTCCCACCCCTTGTATGCATGGTTTACAAGACTTCAGTTTTGGAGGAGAAATCACGATAAGCTGTTATAATCACTCCTTTGCTTTTACAGCTACTCCAGAGTGAATAACGAAAAGGATTATGCATTCTCTTGTCTCTGGGCGGTCCCTCACTCAACTAATTACCTACTTAAAGTGGTAGCGTAAAAAAATTTCTCAGGTTCACCATAAACTAAAATATAAGGTTGACGTAACAAGCCGCATAAGAGCCTTATCTCGTTCATTATGAATGCATATAATGGTGAGTTTTGATTTCTGTGCATTTTTAATCCGTCATACTAATACGAAGTTTTTGATCAGCATGAGAGTGTCAGCATCAGTATCCCATCGGCACTTTTCTCAAAGAATGGCAACCGCCCATTGTAAGATAATTTGCACCTTAAATTGTCACGTATAAATTATGGCCCTTCTGTTTTTACAGATCCGAGATTAGATGATTTAGAAGGTATATACACACACGGATACATTCCTGCATAACGAATTCAATAAAAACTGCAAAGTCACCGGTAATGTAACTGCGTATACATTTTAGAATACAGGACAAGGGAGGATTTTAAATATATTTAAATCAACACACAATAAGGATCACCGGCATTAGTTAGGCTGCAGTGATGATAATTGTGAGTTTTGCATTTGCAAAGAAAAATGATAAGGATAATTGGGTAAGACACAATATGATACTGCCTCAAAATTTGCCGTTATATCTTTCAGTTTAGGTCATGTGCTTCTTTAGCAGCTAGCTACTTACAGTATCTGCATAATCCAGCCTTTTAAAAATTAAAAAAAGGCTAAGAATATTGTTGACAGGAATGCATTTGTGTATAGCATTTTCAAGATTTTCTGATTCAGTGCGACAGGATTCATTATACTATTATGCTTTAGAGAGAGAGACAGAGAGCTTCAGTTCACAATGGAATTTTTTGGATTGAATTAAAAGAAGATACCTGATTCGTTGTAAAAAAAAACCTCCGTTGCTTTTTGACATCTACATTGCTACCGTCTACATTTGTGTGGAATGTGGAGTGTAGTGCACAACACGGTAGCATCATATCGATGTGGTATGGCAGTAAAATAAGGAATTTACTTCTAAAAATTGTCATTTTAATGCAACATTACTGCAAAAGAACCAGAGTGAGCTTTGTAGGCTCACAGGTTTAAACAATGTGGTTCATAAAGCATATTGGTTATGTACGAGTACACTCCTATTATTGTAGGTAATACGCTTCATTCCTTCGTGGCTTCATTTTGAATGATATCATGTCATATCATATCATTATCAGATTAAGTTAAAAAACCTGTTGCAGTTCAGTTATTATTACGATATACCACCACCATTGAGTGAGATTAGTAGGAAAGAAAATGAAAAATTACGGAAATTCTTCAGATTTGATGGTAAAAATTGTTACCTATTTCCCAGAGAAAAAAATAAAGGGATGAAAGAAAGAGAGACGAGGGTTTGAGAAGGATGTGAAGAGAAGGAGAGAAAGAATCGAGGGCTGGCTCAATATGACTGATGGCAGGTTGTATTTGATAAGAAGACGGACGCGAACTGAGTGTCTGACATCAGCTAGCACTCACGGCTATACGGTACTGTAATGCAAATATAATAATAAGGAACCTTATTAGCGTATAGTAGAGGCAGAGAAGCATGCTTTTCAAGATTTTCAATACAATGGAAAACGGAGTAGGTATATATACACTGTACTCAACAAAGAAAAAAGCAGAGCAGAAATCTGTACAACGAACGATGAGGTAAAAAAAGTTAAGTTGCCTTGTTATTTTGTGAGATAAAAAAGGTTGTAAAATAGTTTGCAATGCACGTGATTCCCAGAAGTCTGCACCGGATTATTATTGTTGTTGTGCCTAGTTTTACACGACATTTTGTAAGAGTGAACTATTGTAAAGTACTAATTCTCATTCATTTAAGGTGTTCATGTCATAAAGGAATTACTCTAACTTGAGACATGAGCATATAAAACTTTAGCGTATGTAAGCTAAGTACGCTTTTCATTATCTGTCCCAAACATATCCACAGGCTACCTATACAAAGTCGAGGTTGAGGCAGGGGAACAACTAGGCAAGGCTAAGGTAGTCAGGTAATACTCAAGGATATAATAATTTGAGATAGCGTGGATGTGTGAACTGTGTTCTTTGGCCATTTTTCGTTTCTTCATAAATTATTTTGAACCAGGAACCACTTAAGAATGACAGCAAGTGCTTCGGAACCAATTAGTTAAAAAATTAATTAAATTTCAACGGTTTCCAATAATGAGCCAACTTCAGCGAGAATTTCGACTCTTGATGGTCAAGTGGAGACTTTAGTGGATTTGGATCCACTTGCAAAATTGGACAACTGTTCTATAGATCTTCATAAATAAATAAATTCTAAAATCATCAGTGTTGCGCTTTTAAATTCAGAGTTATACTTTTGATCCTGCATTTATTTTCTTCGCTTGCCTAAGACTACCATTGCATTGTGGGGTCTCTCGCAATATTGTTGTCACCTGTTTACTTGATATTTTATCTTCAAGTATCAGAAAACTTTCAAATCCCTTGCTTGTTAATAATAGCTCTTTAGTATTTACTCAATCCAATTTAAATTTTGATAAGACTAATTTGATATGCATAAATGTACGGCTTTGATATTTCTTTATACTTCCTGGTACAAGTGATTAGATTCATTAAACAAGGACGATGAAATGATGTATGCATATTTAATTATGTTGTTTGCAAATATTCTGCGCGTATCGTTAGATGTTTCTCAGCTTGACATCTCAGCTAGTGACAATTGTGTAAACTTTAATTGACAAGACTTGTATTTTATTGAACCAAATTTAATATATATCTTGTATTATATCGTAAAAGCTATTAAAAATCTTCAATCATGGATTATGCTAGCCTTCCAGGATAAAAAATGATAAAATGCATGTTCATATAACGTATTCACTAAATGCTCAATTACATCATTCAAATATAATCGACGAACGAACACGAATATATTTTTTGCAATCTATACATCCTCGACTTGAATTATGTTTGGACATTACATATTATATTCTCTTGAAAAGGAATGTGTGTATCTGACGATATACAAATTAACTGAGAGCACATTTAGACAGTTCAACCTTCAAGTATGTATGGACATGAATATCAAATCAAATCAATAATAAAAATCCAGTTTTCGTAATTTTTTGAGGCAAAAAAGATCCAAGTTTCGGATAAGAAGTAGTTTCTAGCATGACATCAAACTGTGGGCTTTTGCAGTGAACTATAACTAACAAGATACATACAGGTCGATACTAGCAGAGTGGATTAACATTTTCAAAAAAAGTTGATGGTGATCAGTCATGTAGATGCTATTTATCTCATTACTGATTGCAATTCTCATAAATTCGTCACGATTGACGATATTTTGTTGTTTGTAATGGCAATCAAATGCGTTTTTGTACTGACTTTCAGTTGATGAGCTAGTGTTTAACATTGTTGGCAAGCTGTATTGTTCCCTGTTTTTACCTGGTTTGCATGTTCATGAGTTTATTACAAAAAAAATTTAGCCAAACCCATTTCTTATTGATATCTTTTCATTTAAAGTACCTAATTTATAGTATATACCTTAATATTGCATGTGAGTAGGTATCGTATGAGTAATACTCTCGGTCTGGATAGTTTACAATCTAGATATCATATTATCCATATAAATAGGTACACTCTGCTATATCACATCAAACTTCTACCATGTAATCTTCGTGCTCAGCTCGAAAATTCATTGAGAAGGTTTTTCATTCACAAAAAGCAAGTTCCCTGATTCATAAACTACGGGAAGATTTGCAAGCAATATATCGAATGTTTTGACCTATGAAATATTCGCATTGAAAGTGTATATGCGTACGAAAAATGTGTAGATGACCTTTCAAACCCGGATTGGGTAATGATAATAATGGTGATTATTATGATAATAATAATACGGTGCATGTTTCACTCCCTCTCCCTGCTTACAGATGAGCAGCGCATGAAAGTAATATCAAAATCAGAATTCATTTTAATAAGGAGTCAGTCATCAGTGGGAATATCACACGTCACTTGAGACAGCTTTGGCCATATGACTTGGACCGTATTTCATGCATACTTAATGTTATCTTTGGTGCATATATTTAAATCTCTCTTTTTTATATTTACCCTTTTGTAGCCTCAGAATTTAAGTTGGTGGTGGTGGTAGTAGTACTCATATTTCAGAACTAAACCTGATCCCTTTCTTATAAAGTTCATTATTAACACCATCATATCTTGATGAAACCCGTCGTACACTCTTAGTGCAGGTGTCAATCATGCTTGTACTGTAGCCTATTCCTGGTCATTCGTTAGAGCTAGGTTGCAGTATATACCGTATTTAATAGGCTAATTGCATTAGTCAGAGAATGCAATTTTCAATAATCTTGTCCTTGACTGATCGCTCATAATTTATTGCAAAATATAGGGAAACCTTTTCTGAATAATTTGAATATGATTATTACACCCTGAAATGTGGAGGTTGAAGCTGAAACATGGTATTAAGGTGTCGTAGGTGAAACTCTTTGCAAATAAAATAGAATTCATGGCTGCTGATGATCAACAACTGTGTATATCTTCGGGGTTTGGATGGGATATTATAATATGTATTGGAGATGTGAATTTTGTGCTGCTTACCTACGCTTACGCTCCGCTCTTTCTTATTTTATTGAAGTAAAACCAATATATAATGAGCCATTCACCTCATTATAATTATTATTTGTCTGATATGAGTATTATGTGATAAAGGCTTGTTTTTCTCGTAAAAATTGCTCCGTAAAATTCCTTATAAGTCTAAAATGTTAATGTTAGGCAGAAATAAGTAGTTTTCAGGTAAAACAGGTTCTTCTGATTTTTATTGGTTTTCATATACTTTGTCAAGTTGCAAGCAACTATTGACTTGAAATATTACTGATGCTATTATTATGTTAAGATGATAACGATTAGAGAACAGTAGACATTACAGTGTAGTAAAGTTTCGATCTTAACCGACAGCTATATATATATACTGTTCATCTTATCATGATTTAGCATCTTGAATAATGACGAAGTTTAGAAAACAAGAAAAATGCAGGGATTATTGGAAAGAGAAAAAATGGGACGGTATTTTGTATTTTCATCTTGCACACAGCATAATGCACTTCTTCATAAAATCGGAAGCTGTTGTTAATATGATTGCATTCAATTGCATTTTAATTTTTAGGATGGTGATGCAAAAAACCGAGCATCACTAACCACCCAGCTACTACTATATAGTGAGTAGGGTCAACCAGCATTTGACACCTCGTTTTCAAGAGTTGGGCAACAAAGTAAATTCACACATTTACAGTTAGTTCTCAATCATACGACAACCGTCATTTTTTGAGTCTACCCCACGAAACAAATTGTGTTGCTCAAAAGCAATAAAAATAAATTCTATCAGGATGGCAAATCAAGTGTTATTGTGCACCAAAATCTTTGCCAAAGAAGACATTTTTACGGTCAATCAATAACGAGAATCTTCAGTATAAAGCATCATGCTAGGAGAATGACACGAAATTAAAGAAAGGTGAATTTGTAACCGGATACTATTCCCTACCACCTTTCTACTATATTATCCTCATAGCATGCATTCGCCAACCCATTTGTTTCAACTAGGAGTGAAAAAAGTATAATTGCATCACAACAACAATGTCAAAATCAATATTCAGCAAGATGTTACGAGCATTTAGTACTAAAGAGAACAGCAGTTTTATTTTCATTATCTACTCCACCAAGATAACTCATTGGGTATCTTACGCAAGGTATTTTTCAACATTCCAATATGTCTGGGAAGGCTGAAAGGCTCATAATTTTGTTTTTAAGATCGGTGTTCTCAATTTATTGGATGTTTTTATATTTTTTTCTCAACTCGAAGAGAGAGACTTGAATTTTTCAAGTCACCTTTTTAGTATGATACCTTTTTATGGCTTATATCACATTACTAATCATATATATTGCTAACACTGTATATAATATACAGGACAGTAGCTGTAGAGTTGGTGGAGTAGCAGTACCTCCTCCATATATATAGAAAGTTACATTTACCATGATGATGATGACTCGAAATAAGCCCATATTATATGGAAGCAACCTTGACACTTCGATAACGGGAAACTTGTGTGATATGTAATTCTTTTTTTACTCTATCACATCATCGCAATATTCTAATAACAAGCGAGTATATAAAAATGCTCCATGTTGAGTGTGTATAACTCATACATTTTATGTCTGCTCGTTGGACAATAACGTTACACTAATACGTATATAGATACCTGGGGGTTAAGCGGCACACCAGTCCTATCCCGAAGAAAATGCCGATGGGTTTAGTGACAACCCAATAAATACTAATCTTCTCAAATTTTTAAAGAAAATGTTGAACTTCTCGGTTGAATATGCTGCGAGAAATGTTTATTGACTAGAAAGAAAAAGGAGATTGAGATAAGACATTGTGAAGTTTTTTTTTCTCGGGTCCCTTCCCTTTTATAATCTTGTGCCTATTCCAATACCTGTGATGATGATGATGATGATGATATGTACGATGCACCATTTCAGCTGGTATGACTTCTGCATGCTTATGTTTATAGCGAAAGATGTTCAACATCTATGGGAGTGAAGTTTTTCTGTGACAGACCGCAACTGCATTCATGCATACAGTTTGTTTCATTAGGCAGTTATATTTTCGTCGTATAATATATAATATGGTAAACATGGTTGGTTACTTTAAACTAAAGTTGGTTCGTGGCTGGTCGGCTTTTTCCTAGTTTTCGTTCCGTTTTTATCCTACTTTATTTCATGAGAAAGAAACAGCCTTCAGTGTATACCGTAAGCAAGGTTGCAGAGAGTGAGTGATGGTAGGAGTCCTATTAGAGCAAATAATAAACTTTTAACTTGCCTCAAGAGAAAAAAATGGAACCTTTTGTCGGCTCAAGTCAAGAAAGAGAGATGAGAAAAGGCATTTGAGGAATCACTACTACTGCTGCTTATACTTTTGTATCTGGCTATATAAGGGAGGGAGTAGGAGTAGGGAATTTTATTAAGTATGTAAGCTAAAGCGCTTTTAATTTAGAAAAGCCAATGCGCAATCTAGAATTTGCTTCTTCTCAATGAATTGTACAGCTTTTGAAATTTACTGATTTTTTTTCTTCTACAGCTAAAACTGTACAGGAGAAACTATGCTTGGCCTTGTCTTGGGCTCACTGTAAAAAATCAATGATTGAAAAAATCTTCTTTTACATCCCAGTTTGACTGCATATCAGCGCAGACATTATGTGGCTGTTGCATAAATTGGAATTGTTGCATGTGTAATAAAAGTGTTGTTGAGGAGAAGAGAGAAAGAAGTCTTGCAGTCTTGTAGTATACATACATAATATCGGTAAAGTCTCAAGAAAAGAAACTCAATATCAATGAAGTGCAAGCAAGCACGGCCACGGCCAAGACCAATCATAACAAAGTATGCAGTTTTTATATAGTGTAGTTTACCTATATATTATATCATCATAATGCTTCAGCATGACTCTGCTCTAACCATTAAAGGTGGCAAGGTAGTGTGTGTGTAGCACCAAAGAGTAGTATTATTTTGTGCAAAGTTCATGATTCTCTTATTTAAGCCTCTTTTTGTGTAAGCATCGAAACTGGGGGAGTCTGATTTATTGGCGATGTCTCACAAGCTCACGAATGCAGTTTCTCCCATGCAAAAGGATTCAATCATGAAGAAAATTGGATTTGCAATGCTTATATTTTGAATGTGTTTTATGGCAAGGTATAAGCATCCATTATAATAGGTTCACATATGTGGGTACGTACTTTATGGTGTGATTGAAGAAACTTATCTTGTCTTTGGCAGACACAGACACGTCTCCAATTTCAATTGAATCAAGTTCATCAATAATAGGATTTTGTTTCACTCCAGATTGAAGATGGTCTTAAGTAGGAATCAGGTGAGCATTTACCTTTTTATCTGCAGAACAAAGCCAGAAAGGAATTTAGTAAGGTTCCTCCATCCCATCCAATGCATTATGCATCGAATTATTCAGGGTTGTGGTTGGTGTTTCACACATTGGGATGGCATTCAAATGGAATAAATGGAGAAATGTAATGTTCTACTGTCACTGTCAATGCTTTTTTAGTTTTTGAGGAATTCGTATTGTTCGATTGATACGTTGGCTAATTAATCATTGGATTTATAGTGATGGATATGTGGCTCATATGGAAAATTAATCAGGATTCCTTACATCGTATTCTACGAGAATAATATGCGCTGCAACTCAATCCTATTAGTTGGGGCGATACATGTCGAACGAACTCTCATTTTTTCTGGTGAGCTGAACCTCCTCCTCCTCAGAAAACACGTATCTTTGTTCTTCATCATCATCATAGTTTTCTATGGGTTTATCTATATATTGGAATGTATGTAGGTACCGTATATTTATTTACATACATCCTTATATCTTGATTCAAAAGCACGTACTCGGATTCACATTGATATCGATAAACGGGAAATATCTAGTCATTTCAGGTGCTATATCTTTACCATATCATTACCTGGATCCGTTGGTTGTTTTATGCGTTTTCTAATTTGCGCTTTGACGAGCGGGAGGGATAGAAAAGTATCGAATCGAATTATTTTTTTTTATTATATCATGTGTCATGTACAATATAGACTTCCAGTCGTGGAATTTGCAATCTGATAAAATAAAAATCTGACTGATGAATGAATACATTGAACTTTCTGTCAAATATCTTGGTTTACATTCTTGTTGGTGGCAAATTATAAGGTGTGCGCCAACTTGCAAAATTGCTGGTGCGAGTGAGTAGCCTGAGAAGATTATGTGTATAGGAAGGCGTATTCATATTTCATATTAATAATATACCTGCATTACATGTTATACATGCATGCATGTACATAATACATAACATAATGCATTATGACTGTAAAAATTTATTGTGAGAAAAAAATCCACATTATTTACAGAAGCGATAACAAAAGTTTACATCCCTCTACTTCACGACCTTGCCTTCTTGTTGATGTCTGTGTTGCAAAAAGTATGAAAGCGTGCAACATTCCTAACGGAAGAGTTCCTGTCTGCTCCAAATAAATTTACTTGAAAGCACTCGCTTTACAAAAAAAGTAGGTATGCTATAAAATATAAAACTTGTCCACTAGTACCGCAGCATGAAGCCCAGATGGGGAATGATGATGATGAATTTTATATAATGATGCCGCATTCCCGTACTGTTCCCATTTTAGCAACTTGCTCATTTACCACATTGTTCGAATTTTTTAATGGATGGAAAGCACATATTAGAATAGAAAATTATATCACGTCTTATTAGAGAGGACATTGTTTTTATCTCTTTTCTCCTTTTTTTCCAAATGTGATAAGAGGGACGAACCATTTGAGCTTTACAAATTTACATTACATCAAGCGGAAGACAACAGCATCTTATGGATTATTTTTTAAATCATGCCGTTGCGGTGCTCTCATATCATATCAGCATCATCATCGTCCTTCTTTTCCCAAGTCACAGTAATAAATGAACCCATCATTAGAGTACTTTTATTTTAAACATTTGAGCATGAATGTTTCGAGGATGTAGGTGAATAGATCTTCCTGGTATGATGTTTGTTGGGACTTTCAAAAATGTACCTAATTTATGGACAAATCTAATATTAAATTATTCATATATGCTGCCTTACAACCCGGTTATTAAATTCAATAATAATTCTGCATTGTAATGTGAGTTGTGTAGATTGAAAGTCATCGTCATCATCAAAATATTTACTGAAAGCATCTCACATTCATCTTGATTCACTCACGGTACTATGATTATTGTTTATTATTGCATCTAAAAAGTCTAATGTGTAAGTAAGGTACATTTATTTATATTTGTACGTACCCAGTTCAGTTTCCTCCCTGGTGCATTTTGTGTTCCTGCAGTTGAATCCAATGAATGGATTATGAGATGACGAAGATGATGAACAGGATTTTCTCCCTTTTCCCAGTGTGTAAAGCCAAGAAGCCCATCTCCTTCCTCATTTTCTCAAGAGTTAATTCAGTGGAAAGGGAGAAACTGCGACTGACACGAGACAAGTGCGAGGTGTGCTTCATATCATTCCTCAACAAAGGCACATCAATGCGTCAAATTTTTATATTTATTATGATTTCTTGTGAACCTCGTTATTAAACAAACGGGAAGGAAATCCTGGTCCAAAATGGAGGGTTGATCCAAGCTGCTCGGAGAACTGTTTTGTAATTGTCCCTTGCGTTTCTCCCTCTCTCTATCTATCTGTATAGAAAAGTTTCAAACCTTCACATTAGCAATGAATGCGAGTTCATCATTCGTTCCAACCCTTCCTTCTTTATATTGTTTGAAGTTTTCCAAACTCATCGAGTTAATAATATAAATGATATGAAACTTATGAGGATCTTTCTGTCTTTCTCCCTGCTTCCAAGTGATTAATGACTTGTTTCATGATACAATAACAGAAAGTCGAATATTTTTTACTGAGATGTGTCCAACATAAGACACGGAAAATTTCAAGGTTTAATGAAATGGAATGGAATTCTTTTTTTTGATGTTCGGGTGATATGTGAACATGCAAAAGACGAAGGGTTGGATTGGAGTAGAAAGACAGTTAGCAGTGGCACATAAATATTAACTAGATCAAATGAGGCGATAGCAAATGCAGCTTTACACGTCATTGTAATATCTGTTTTGTAAGGTATTTGTGTTCATGAATGTACATAATTTCTCAGCAACCAAAGGGACAGGTTATTTGTTTTCATTGAGGTTCAAGACGTACGAACCAATGACGGTAATCCCTTTTTACAATTTGTGGTGCGTCGTAAGAACTCTTATGGGTAATCGTGAGACCAACAAGGAACCCTTTGTCGTATGCAAGCACACATGATAGATGTAAACAGACATGGAAAAAATTCATTCCTTGTCATGTCATCCTCACTCTTCTTGTTCACATCATGATTCATTTTGCTTGTTATCACTATCATTGGAATGATCATTTGGAAACATAGAGGTTGGATTTGGATCCCAACTCTCTGTAATGGTGTTTCTCATTAAAAATAGCGTATTCTCAATCATTCACATTTTCACCCATTTCCCCTAAGTGTTTACACTGCGGTTATTGTGGCAATTACTTTGAGAAGTACGACTGATCTAATTGAATTTTTACACGGTTGGGTTTGTCTACCTTGGGGGAGTGAAGGGAAGGCTCTGAAGGAAATCCATCTTCAAGATTGTTTAGCTCATGCTCATTTCATAACAAACTTTTGACTGACAGCTCGCTACTCATCAGCAGCCCTTTCCTCTTGTTTTCTTCTTTGAGAAATACCATTGCGTATAATAAATAGTGTAGAGTTAGCGGACGCTTCTAAATGATAAAAAAATTTACCGGATGTCTGCCTACTGCTTAGAGGTTTCTTTCTTCTCGCTTGAGAAATTTTTTTGGTGAACAATGTGACCAGTTAGACTAAAAGACTAAACTAATAGGTAAAATTAACAGAAAACCATGTACTTGTTATTTAAGCATTGTGATTATTATTTTATGGCCCTCTATTACTTTAAGAAGACGGAAACCGTATTAGACATCAGGGGCATATGGAGCAGGTTGAAACCAAGTTTTTTTTCAACTCGCCTGAAAAAAATGAATGATACAGGGCATGAATACAGTCACAAATCACAATCAGACTGGATGTGTACAATTTTTAAGGTACCATACTACCATTCATCTCACTCTTGCAAGATGACATAACGAAAGGTTCATGAGAGCACGATTGTTTAGAGAAGAAGGCAGAAAATGTGTTGTGTTTTACATCATCAATATACCTTCACATACAATGCAGCCGCATGAGATGGAATGTCTGCATTTCATCTTTCTTTTCAACTATTTTCAAGAAAAAACACAAATACCAATCTCACGAATCACAAGATCACAAAGGGTACTCCTTTTTAACTTAGCACCAGAAGAGAATAAATACCATGCCAAATCAGGTATGCTCTTTTGCTCCATGCACGTGTGAATCAAAATAAAAACGAAGACTTACTGTCTGTCATGGAATTCTCTGGCTCTCCTCCTTGTGTGAGTCAGTAGCTAGCCATGCTTGGGTTGAAGATGTAGGCATTATATGATTACTTAAAGATAAATTATAAATGTTGGGGCAAAAGAAAAAAAATGAACAATGAGCTGCATTCACAAGACTATTTACTAGCTGATAGGTAAGATGCAAAGAAAAAATTATTATGCTTGAATTTCTAAATACATATTATCGTTGTTTTTGCATGGATCTCTTTGCAAGGTTGCAGAGTACATGCCGAGGTAGCAATTACGAGCAATTTAAAAATTATATCAAATATATCGGATGAACCCTTATTATATATTCAGCAGTGTGTATTTGATTGGTTTCGAGAATTCTCGGTGGAATCCGAAATGTACAGTTGCAAATTGCATCAAAATTACAGACTGCATTTTGCAAGCTCTACCCATAAAACGAAACTTGTTGAAGTTTGTTCTTATCGTATTCCCCGTTGAATGAAAACCTTCAACCCTACTCTTCTAGCTATAGAATTTGGCAGGTATAGAGATACAAGACAGTCAAAGATTGAAACTCAGAAGAAGATACTGTTCATGCTAATGCAACACTAGATCCAAATCCAATCCAGCATTTTGTTAATAAGAGAAAAAGGACGGGAATAATAATAATATGCAGCAATGGTTGTTACACCACCACTTCGTATCTCCATCAGCACCTGAACTTTTTTTACCGAAGGAATGTGGTTCGTCCGTAGACATTTTATTGCATATTGATATAAAGAGCATTACGGAGCAGCAGCAGTGAAGTGAGTATTACATTGTAAAATTCACCCCCAAACTGAAATGCAACCAGTCTTCTTCATTCAACAAGAGCTGATGTGTGTAGTCTCAAAAAATAAAAAGCATACGCAGGAATACTGTTGCTCTCTTCCTCATAGCAGTTGAATGCATTCACTCGCATTTACCCTCGGTGGAATTCTGCTGTGCTTACTTGCCAGCCTGCCACCTTCAACTACATTAAAAGAGGGTGAGTGGAGTGGAGTACGAAAAGATTTTTTTCCCTATGCAGCAGTGAGCAAAATAAGACTACGCATAGAAAGATAACAGATACGTTTAAATAGTTGAGGGTGCATCTACCTCAACCATATTACGAGGTTTGTATTTGTAAGCAAAAAGTCTTCTAGCTTAAATACACAATCTGGTACAAGACCAAACTACAAGTTGAGCTTATGCATGCACGTACATCTAGCAAACCAATCTACGCATGCATTATCATTACTATTATTGCTTGTAACTTTTGTTATAAACAGCATATATAGCGGTAGTAGAGAAATGATAGTAAAAAATAGAGAGAGAGAGAAGAGCAAGTTTTGTTTCCATCAGAGGGTGATTCCTGCGTTACCTTCGCTTCGTAGTCCACAGTCTCGTTTTGGATCCCTTATCAAGCACATCCATTACATCCCGTGCGTTCATCTTTTTCTCTCGTACTCTTTAACTGTGTGTGCCTATATACATCTGGTGTATAAAGCACAGCAGCGGTTTTCGTTCGGAGATGGACTGATAATCTGCAAACTTATACAGACTTACCTCCACCACCAAATAGGAACCTTGTAGGGTAAAAGAAATTAAAAAAGAGACTCCAATAATCATCATCATAATAATGGTTTTGGCATTAGTTACAATAATGCAGACAACCAGGGAACACACTCGATAGTGCATGTTTCGTGTGTATGTTTGTGTGCGTGGAGTTGGGAAGATTGGAGTGCAGTAGCAGCCTTAAATGAGCATTATTATTATCACGTCAGTTTATCCAGTCCAGAGGGTCTTTTACAAAGTGGCTCCAGAAGAACTGCCATTAATATAGATAGACTAACGTTCCTCCAAAGCTGCATCAAAAGAAGTTGCAGTTTTAGTGAGGTTGTTGGTAAATAAATACAGCTTTTACCACACCAGTCGTCTTTTGAGTGAGTGTGTGGATTGGTTCTGTACACACTGAAGACGTTCATTGCACATGCAGCAGAAGCAGATTATTTTGGATTTGGACTCTTCGGTTTGTGACTGGAAAACATTGGGCTTTGCATGCCTCCATGTTTCATGCGAGTTGACGTACGTACAACAGTTCTCGTGTCTGTCAGATTTTTTTTTTCACAAAACTTGACGCAGTATCTATTCTTGTATCTGTCTGCTAAAATGTGCGTGTGTTATGTTTTTGTTTGACTGTGTGTTGTGTGAATGTGGCACTCGGTCTCGTCACACTGGACTGCTTTCCCGAGAGAAGTCATTTTAGCTTTGAGTTAGCATTTTAAAGCAGTTAATGTGGAACGAACCGCATTTCCATTCTTCATTTTTTTACTACCAAAACTTTTGGAATGAGTAATGCCGTATAAAAATTCATATGCACTTTACGACAATTGAAGCAGGTGAAACCGTGGAAAAGCGAGTGGTGCTATGTGTGTTTAGAAAGGTTTTCTCCCCTTAAGACGAAAAACAGGATGCCGTTGCGAGTTTTTATCTACAACATTTGGTGAACATGATGGTGTTCTGTGCTGTGTAAGGATTCAGAAGTTTATTTCATTGATGCGATTCAAGTGCTAGCTATTTTTTAGTGGTACACCTAAGTAGCGTTTTTCAGAAGAAACAGGAAATGACATTCAAAGTAGTGGCCAAACAAAGAGGAATAAGAAGAAGAGTTACGAAAGAGGAGCAGTAAAAAAGGAAACCGGGTGGGATTCATGTTAAAAATATCCAGTTCACTGACTGTACGTATTTTTTCTGTATCAACCCTTTTTTTAAATTACTCAAAGTGTACGCATATAAAACACTAGTGGATAAGCATATTGACTGCATCCATAATAAGCCATACGTTTACAATTCACTCAATGTAGATTTATGCTAGAAGAAGCTCAACAAACAAGGAACTATAATTTACGCAATATCTTCTGCAAACATTGCAATTTTCTGTACAAGTTTTGCATTTAAATCGACTTTTTACATGGTTTGCACTTGCAATATTTTCTCCAATGATGGATGTCTAGCACACATGTTCATTTGTACATCAGTCGGCCAGAACAGACCTTTATAAATAATTGCCTACCGTGAGAAGTCGGCAAATATGCATATATATATATAGGGAAGCTTATATTATTGCTCTTAACTCCTTAAACCACAATGGAATGCACTTCCAGTTATTCGTGGGAAAAGTGCCGCATAAATATATTATCTTATTAAAAATCTCATTTTTGCTCTTTTGTCTGAGCTGTTGACTCTAAGACACATTACAATTCACTCAAATTGGACGTTAATAATAATTAGAAAATGTAAATAACTGTTACTCTCACTGCCTCCCATTTGCTCCCCATAATAGTGCGTCACCCTACAGTTACATTTGATTCTAATCATATCGTCATCATGATTACAACAACAATAACATGATGCTTGCTTCTGTTTACGTAAGCTTTTAAAGTAACAACTTACCTTTGTGCCGTCACACCACATCTCTCTATGAAAAAAAGTTGCTGACTTTATTTAAAGCTTCTGAAGCGTCCAGAAAAAAAGAGAGAAAAAAAAACTTTTCAAAAATTGAGTTATCATTTGTTCAGCGTCACAATAAAAGCAACCACAGAAGAAAGAAATAGAAACGCTGCGAATCCTTTGAAGCATATTGCATGTCAAAAAGTGTAGGGAAAAGTGAAGCTTGTAGAGTTAGTTGGCAACTTTTTTAATTGTCAAACTTTTTAAATGAGAATGGGTTTTCTGAAGCGTGTCCACTAATTCAAAACATTAACTTGGTGTTCAACAGAAGCCAAACATCATCTATCATTCTGTTAACTAACCATTTTAAATGCTTAATGATTGTTATCCATTTATATGCTTCGTACATGAAACTGCTACTATCTAATCTGCAAACTGAAGCCGTATATTTCAAACTTGCGTTTTTTGTATGTAGACGTTTCTTCTCTCGTTCTGTGTGATGATAAGATTCTCATTACACGTACTACTCCCACAAATGTACATGTTTTTTGCGAACGAATTACTCGCATTATATTATAATATATTATGATAAAGAGTATTTGGCTCGTTTAACTCATGTTATGTTATAATAGATTATGTTACATTTTTTTCAAAATTTCAAGTCAACTACACAAATAGACGGTTATTGTAACAGGTGTGAAAGTTTTTTCTAATCTGTAATATGTACATTACCATATCATTTGAGTGGGTGAGCAAGGAATATCATTAGATAACAGCAGGAATAATTATTACAGGTTCAACACAAAAGCGAATTTAAAATGCTGAGCCACTAGACAAACTAAGTTTAATTGTACGTTAAATTAGAAAAAGCTAGCTCATAGTACGTGTGTACCTTGCATTAGCTCAAATTAACTGTCTTATCGTCTTTTGAACTTGGGTACAAAAAAACTTATCTGTACAACTCTTCTATTTAAGGTTTCTAAACTTTGATAGTCTGATTTAATAAAAGGAGATACATAGATTCTCGAAGGAAGGATTTTTTTTGAAGGGGACTGTTGTGTGGAAGATGAATAACGTGTGTTGAATAATGTATGAAATGAAAGGACCAATGAACATATACTATAGACATGAATATTATATGCCAACAAGTTAAATATACACCCTACTGCTATTTTCAAAAATTTTACAGTTAGCTAAAAAAAATTGTGTGGATGGTTGATGAAGGAAATTATTTATTTACGAGAGAGAAAACGTGCATTCAGCCGTCATCATCAATATCAACTTATATAAGTACATAGTTGGTGCAAATCGGAGAAAAAACAACTTCCATCGAATCCATTGTGGTTTTCCTATATATTTGAAAAGTGGGGGTTGCTTTATCAGTATGCAATAGAAATCATGACTTAATTAATTGAACAGTTCTCACACAGTTAATTCAAACCCTGAAAACAAAGCAATGTTGTCAGTGTGTGGCATTGTGTTCTTAATTGGTTGTTGAGGCATTGCGTATGTGAGTGCGTGTGTGTGTGTGTTAATGGGCTATCGATGAAGTGAATAGGAAAAAAGTGTTGTAGTCATAATGGTTAATAACCCAAATGATAATTACCGCACATAGATATTCATTCATTGATACCTCCTTAGATTGAAACTTGTTAACAGATTTTATGTATGCAATTTTTGTTTTCTCAACTTCACTCATTCACTGATTACGTGGCAAAAGTATTATGCAGACACTTTTTTTTATATTACGTACCTAATCTAGTACACGGTATTTACGCAATTCCGTGAAAATGCATTTTTATATAGGTACTCGTGTTTACAAATGTAAGTTGTGCATATCAACTCTTGATTCATTAGGTACTAAAATAACATCCATCAAAAGTTGGAAAGCTTGCTGTCTGTGGCTGTCAAAAGTTGAAATGAACTTTTAAACCTGAGGAAAACGAAATGTGCAAATACTCTGTTGATTCAAGAGAGACTTGCATATATGTATGCTAGATTTCTATTTGGACAGTTATTTTAAGTACGTTTCAATTTCAATGCAGATTTTTGAGCCTCCGTTGATGCTTGTTTAAAAATTTCTCTGAAATGAAATAATGATGGTGAAGCTGATAACTAGGTTGTATTTCAAACACATGTCATGTCATTTACTCACTCATGCTTAAAGCTACTAACAGTGAAGTTGGAATTCAAGAGAAGTACTTTTTCTTTCGCATGATTTCCCACAAATGCAATTTTACTGTATTCAACAAGTTGAGTAAATCATAAAAATCGACTTTTCGGACATTTTCCGTTTGACCATAATATAATGATAATGTGCTTTCATTACCATTCACTTACTAGTTTCATTGTTTATGCCCCGAAAGTTACAAAGGAGCTACCTGTCGTGATGCCTTTCCCACAACCTGTGCTTTAGATGAATTGAAGGGTTGGTAAAATATTATTACCTGCTCTTTATATTTATCCACTTGAAAGCCATTTATTTTGAGATAAATGGAAGTTGACAAGGTTCACAGTTAGTTATCATCTAAACTCCTTAGTAGCTCTTTATATTCATACTTACTCTGACCCTCAGCCATAAGTCCCAAAAGCCGAGTGAGTCAAAACCGTTTATGAAGCTGAAAGCAGTCAAAATGTCACATGCGCTTACCCTCCCATTGTTGTAAACTCCTTTTGCCATTGTGTGGAAAACAAAATGTTTGGGGACCTGAATGACAATTCGTTTATAAACAAGTTTTAACTTGTATATATTTGTTTCGTGTGACTGCACTGCATAACAGATCCACCTTAAAATGTGGTGATGGTGGGTGATGACAAATGGGTGATGTATGTAAAGATAAAACCATATATTCCAACATCATTCATCCAATCGACTTAAAGTTGCACCGACAGCCGAAAAAAGGTATAAAATCATAAATTCAAACAGCCAAAGAAAAAGAAACTGCGCTAGAACAAAACCCATATAAAACTCAGATTAAAAACGGGACACAGCAGGTTAGGTGCAATGAAACTCCTTTAAGCTATATTATAGACATGTTCAAGCTTAAAAGTGGTGATATTTGAGCTTGAATCCAACACCATCTTGTCCTTCATATCCATCTAACTAATGCCAATGTCTCAACAAAGTGTGTACGAATAAGGGTTGACAGACAAGGATGTATAAGGATAACCTGTAAAATTAGGGCTTTTGTCTCAGGTTACCTTAACAAGCAGATATAAGCAGCTCTTACCTTTCCCCGACACTTTTTTTTTTACATAAGTATTTCATATGCACAAGGCAATGTGACGTATGCGTTGAAAATTTAATGTCGTTGGTTTCCTTCATTCTGTAAACTGAAGAATCACGATTATGACGATAGAATGGATAAAATTATATTCCGCCAAACCAGAGCAGTGTGCGTATTGCGGCCACCAGGGCTGTCTTACATTAAATCTCATCCTGTCCGCTTCCACTACACAGTACAATATAGTTAGTCACGGATAAAGTCGTCATTTTTTTCGTGTCACACTTTCAGCGCTTCCCTTCGAGTGCAACATTGTGATACATAATACTACTAACGCTGTATGTTTCAGGTAAAAAAAAAAGATGGACAATCTTACCAAAGTCTTATAGTACAAACAATATGTTGTAATTCGTGTGCCCCAAGTTTACATTCCTCTGGTGTCTTGCTGTATCTCAGCTTTTATCAATTATCGCTTCTGTACTTACTGCTGCCAACCATGCCACTTCTTCATTATAAATATGAGGCATTGTGCTTTGTGCTGTTCTCTAAACTGGGTCGGTTCTTTCTTGTACGCTGCAACTACATTAATGTAATGTAACACATAACGAACCGATGTTAATGATGAAAAAGATGATAATGATTCACATTGCTATTGTCACGTGGTAAAAAGAATTCCCAGGACGGGATAATAACAAGTCCTAATTTCTCATAATGCACAGACAAAAACAGAGAGTAGGGTTTGTAGTAGCATCAGTAAATCGTGAGCTGCTTTGTTAATGATATGATAATTATTAAAAGTGGTGGTAATTTGTCTGCTCGGTGATTATTGCCAATTTTGCCAAGTGCATTCATCACTAACACCATTTTTCTTATAACTGTATTTCAATAAAAATAAGAAACCAAAACAGCTTCAACAACTGCCCCAATAAACACTGAAATTTTTGCAGTAAATAATGACCTACCGTAATATTGGGAGATTTTTGTTTAATAAAGTATAAATTCACATAGATCAGAATAATTATTACAAGTCAACAATTTTTTCCGGGCATTAAAAATGTGTTGAAAGTTAGTAATGAAATGTTGGAAAATGTTTAAACGATTATTATTTATACGATCAAGTGTTATTAAATGGGAACAAATAAAAAATGCTGATAGTGCCTCCAACTCCCAACCAACACTCCTATAAAATGCTACAAGTCTTTAGATTTTATTTTGCAGAGTTGATAAATCATAAACTGCACAAGGTATGGGATTGGCTGTGAATTTAAATGCCCAAGTGAAATTGGTTGCCACCACCTTTATCTGTGTTTATTTCAGTGGCAGTAGTGGTAGCAGTAAAATTTATGGCGTTTAGCAATGTTTTTTACAATATAATTGTTGAAGCATGGACGCAGAGGTCGGTATCGGTCGGCATATTAGCTGGTTTGAAATAGCAATGGGTTGGTAGCACACGTCTATTTTGATAATGGCATTTACTACAGCTTATGATATTAAGCTCTTCTTTTTTTTACCTGCTACAACTCTCTTCCCACTATATACTGTAAATTATAAAGGGTTATTTCTTATTTCTTGCCGCTAACAATAGAAGCCTGAAGGGAATTGTGAAGTAAAACTGATTTCATGCCAAATAAGATTCTTTCTTTGGTCAATCATTCAATGTTGTTCGCATTTTAAAGCGAAACTTAAGGTTAAAGCAAAAGTTTAAAACCTCGACGGCTGTCTATTAGGAGGACCAATATGGAAATAAAAAGCAGAGTTCAGCCAAGCATACATCATTCATATAAATACTGCAACTTCGATACTTGACTTGTCTTGTCAGAGAGCTGCAAAAAGTGTGCATTACTCTCTTCCATTATTTTGTGGTTGACTTTTGCTCATTGGGGAAAACCTGGGCAAAAAAAGAGAGAGAGAATGAATAATTTGAAGAAAAGAAGTAGTAGCCTATCCACTGCATTACGTATTTTGCATTTTATTTCTTGACTTTGTCGAAAACACCTTAATTGCAGAACAGGACACCTTTAAATCTGCATGTACATCGACTTGACTTCAACTTTATTGCACAGCCCTTGTCTTGTAATTTAATACATTGAGGTTTACAATGCAACAACTCTGTCTCGCCAGAATAATACACGTAGTGGGAAATAGGGGCAGTGTCTTTCAACTTAGGACAACAACACCAAAGCCAGTCAAGCCATTTTTGTCTTTTTTTTCAGTTGCATTCGGGTAGATCACATTTTTATTATGTTGTATTGCTGTATATTTTATAATTGGCATGTGCACATAATATACAATGAGCTCCCCACTCTCTGTCTCGCAGTAGGAAGAGAGACGATTGACCAGTTGTTGTTTGCATTATAATAAAATTGCAATTCATAAGAAATGTGATGTGCTGATGACCATGATCATCATGATTCCAGCTTTGTTAGCCTACAGCTCCTAAAAAGACAAAATGGGCAAGGCTGATTGGCTTGGGTTTGAATTGAACTGTGGCGTTGGTGGAGGCTCACCGGGTTGCGTGAGTGCTCCAACCCCTTCACACTTACTCCTTTTTGCTTCATTTGCCAACTAAAACAATATTCATATCTTAACTTATTGTCACTTTTATGCACTCACTGTATGAAAAATGTTTTCGACCATTTAATTGCATATCGATCAGAACAGCGCTTCTTGATAAGCCGAAAAGATACATGGTTGGATATAACAATAACTTGTTTTTATTCTGTATGGCATTTATTGGTCTGATCAGCCATGTCACAGAAAGGAGAAGGAGCAAAACTATAAGCTCGTAAAATCCGACTGTCGGGCCATATTAAAATTTTTCGCTTGAGTCAGTATAAAATGTACCGATATTTATTAGTTCCTGTTTGATCGAACGGGTGTATAAAATAATGGAATCTATCTGAGGCTCAGTTTCATCATCTGCTGCATAAAATGTCTGGTTCAAAAAACCTTGCTCACGTATTTAAATTTCAGTTTTCTTTGGCATTCAAAAAAGAAGAGGAGGTTTTAATAAATGATGCATGTATTTGTGTGTAAAAGGTCGATGTGAAATGAAATCAGTCCTTTCGTGAGTGCTGTTTGATATGGATAGATGTGCCTTGGAGCACCTTCGTATCAGTCAGCCGGTCAGCAAGTGTATTTTTCTTAGCATATAGCATGATGATGAGTTCTGCTTAAGACTTCTTGAGATAATATTTTATTCGAGAGTAAAGCAACTACGCTACGATAAAGTACAGTACATTTTGCTCCGAGCTTTTTTAAGTCATATTCTTGAAAGTCAGCATGAATGTGCACATCAAATCAAATTCACACCCAGGTCAAGTCTTTGTGTTTTTATATAAACCCCTACCCCAACAGCTTACAGTTGACGTTTGTGTTCATAAAACATGTTCATATTATAGATAGTGTATTATATTATGATGCTATACCCTCCTCTCTTTAACAAAATGGGTTTTATGATAAAAATATATGTATATGTACATAGTTTCAACCGTCCACAGCTTGAGCGTTGATCACAGACTGTGATTGTCTAAGCTGGTTATTATTATTGTTTTGTTAGAGTTGAATACAACAAAACAAGATGGTCGTGTGAGATGGGGGATGATGACGATATATATACTCGCCTCAGCTTTCGGTTGCATTTTGTAAAAATAAGTAAGTTGGAATAAGATTGCATCCCATATTTATTGGTTACTTTTCTTTCCATGGTCATAGTTTGTGTACACCACTAGATTTTTTCTTAAAGTAATAGCTTTATAGCTCCGAGGCTGACATGAAGAATAAGTCAACTCTACCTGCTTTAGTAGTAGTCATCATCAACTCATAGCACTCAAAGTCAGTCAGTCAACGAGCCAACATTGTTATTAGGATGAATACTATTTAGTCAAGTTGGCTTGTTGGCAATTGGTCAAAAAATGTCAGTAGACTATGAATACAGAAGAGTAGAGCCATAGCCAGCAAATGATTATTACCATGTCATATCATAATTGTTTCAGGTTAAAAAAGAAACTGATAGGCTTGTTTCCCATTGTTGTCAAAAGTAAAATGGCTTTGACTAATAATTTTTATTTCTTTGAAATGTGTCACTTTGGGCTTTTTGTCATGAAGGAGGTAAAAATGGCTAATAAGGTAAATAGTTAAAGTGTCATGTTTATTTGAAATATTATCAGTCTTTGACCCGCTAGTATATTTTTGGAAATTAGGGGACCAACATTGAGGCTTTTTATTACAGTATGCAAATTCTTGCACATCACACCACAATGAAAATGTAATGCGAATTGTGAACAGAAAATAAAGAATGAAAGATTGTGATCTTTGCCTACTTTACAAAACCGTGTGATGGCAATATCCCAGAGTGCAACGTGCAATGTCAAAGATCATCATTCTTGCAGAAAATGTTTTTCAGACAGGGGAAGGTTAGGGTTTCCTGCACGTAGGATTATCATATATTTAGGTACTCATATTCGTACATATAGTCATGAAATTTGACGAAGAGATTATTAATGATTTGAAGTTTCAAAGAACGGGACATATAAAAAATAAGAAGGATGCATACATATAAGTCTAAGCATATATATGTTAAGGTATATTATATGAGTGCACTGCGGGCACAAAACAACACTTGGTTTTCATGGCTCGAAAACCAGCCCGTGGGTTGTATGTAGTTGTAAATATGCAGGACCATATAGCACTGTTTCTCCATTAGTGATTGCGCTCTCCTCTTTATATAACTTGGAGGAGAGTAAGTATTCCGCCCGATATGTGTATCCTGTTCAATTCATTTGTATTATCTCAACCAACATATCTCCGTTTTTAGTTGCAAATGCTGATCATGTCAAATGATTACAAGCTGATAAGACGTTTATTTACATCTCAACATCATTTTCCTGAGTGAAACTTTTTTTTTGCAGAAAGCCGGCGTGGGTGTCATATTCCCAGCCGGAGGTGACTATTCCTTCATCATTTTTACAAGTTGGTGGGTTTGCATTGATGACCGAATTGGGACAAGCAAATAATATATGCATGTATAACGACTCCTTAAATAAATCACAAAAATATTTGATCATCATCATGATGTGTATTTTTGGTCGTGTTAAAAGATCGTAAGTTAGCTCCATCAACGGGACTGTCACTCTTCAAAAGGGTTTAAAAAGTTTAAATGCAAGCACGTTTGACGTTTGTATTATTTGCCTACTAACTAGCTTGTTCGTCAAAATGGTTTTAGCTTCTTGAAAGGTGGTTGGTTATATACTTGTACAAGTTACCGTAGAGTAAATTTTGTTGTTCAAATATTTCTCTACTACTGACTACCATGAAGGTGTAAGATTTGTATAATACGTGGATAAGTGGTCTTACGATTGAAGACTGCAAATTTACATAAGAGTAAATTTTAGCATGTTGCTTATTTTTAGTCAATATTGATCCCGTATTGTATGGTCAAGGAAATGATGAAAATTCTGAGTGCAATGTGATGCTAATGCGATTGTATTGTATGCAATTGATGAAAATTGCAAGTGCAGCAATCAGACAGAGAAAAATATATGATTGATAGCTCACTTGGAGCCCATGTTCATTCATGTCTGGTGCTGGGAGCTCTTTCACCACATGTACAAATATTTCTTACCAGAATGAAAGGTGTGTGAGGAAGGTAGGTACCATTTAACGGTGGCTCGCTCTTCTGCAGAAATTTAGTCGGAAGTGGTACCATTCGCTCAACAAGTTCACTATCCGTTCATCCCTGTTGCTGCAAGAGCCCTCATATTTATGCGGATTGTTGATGTGAGTGGAAATCAAAATGAGGGGATGAATAGTAAATGAGAATCTAATTGAGTGAATACAGACACGGAGTAGTAGAATGGAGAAGGGAAATGGCATCATGATTGTCTTTATGAAATGATGAGGATTGAGAATTATTTTTGCGAAAGAAGCTCCACACATTGACTATTGTTGAATGAGAAACTTGAAGAGAATATGAAAAAAGCCTAGGTCAATAAGAAGCAGCCGTAATGTAATGATACTGCCTTTCAACAAGCAAACACTTAAGACTGGTTTGAAGAGTAATATTCACATTCACTCACGATGGCGTCACTCTTTCATCATCATCACAATAGCAGATCAAGTAAATTATATGCACTTCCTCAACACAACATTTCATCGTGAGCAAAAACCTTTAAAACATGCCTCGGAACTCATTATACATATTGCAAAAAATGTTGCTTATATTTTACATTGCAAAAATCTCGCTACATTTGATTGGAAAAGACCGTACTCTGGGAGAATTATCAGTTAGTGGGTTCGCCCTTAGAAAAGGTAATCAATTAATTGAAGAAAGTCAAGCTCCGAGTTTAGAAACAAATATTAACTACTCGGGAACGTAGTTCTTGGAATGTTGACCGAATAATGACAAAACATTATTAAAATGCTTTGTTTTTTACTTTCCCATTCGTATATTATCATTTATATTTAGGGTTACTCAAGATAAGTAGGGAATCGTGTGGATATAAACAAATTCCACAAGTTTCCTTGCATCAAAGCTCATTAGCAGAAAAATTTTGCCGGTCCGGGACTGCTTCTGCTTGTTGTTGGGTCAGTTAGTTAGCAGGTGCAGGAGCAAAGTCACCAAGCAAAAGCCAGTAGCAAAACCTTACAATTCAAACCTTTTGAGTCATTGTTGAGTACTACCCAATTCTTTTCTTCTCCCTTTCATCCATAATCACTACCAGAAAGTATTAGGTAAGTGCGGTTTTTTTTGCAAACCGTGTTTACCTCCCTATATATGTTACGTACTACTCTGATAATATGTATACTTTTCGTGATTAGATTTCAGCTTATGAATGTATGTACCTTGTTCATTTGGTATGCAACAGATTCTCTGCACACACAGTGCAAAATCCTCATGAAATTATGTGAGGATGATTGTGATTAGTGTAGTATTGTACTTGAGGTCAAAGTTTCTGTAACTTTTTTTGTTACAAAATGTTTCTTGCTGTTGTGTATTGTTACGATGATGCTCTCAACTCACCCAAGATATAAGTAAGCAAACAACCATATTTTGTTCCTAATAGCCATCATCATTTCATCTTGTAAAATGGCCACTGCAATTCTCCTCCTCGCCAAATCTGAAGTAGAGGTGAAGTGAGCGAGGGAGATGTTTGTGCACGCCAATTTGACTCATCAATATCATCCACTTGCTCATCAATGTGTCATGCCTTCTCATTATATCTTAAGGGTAGTACAATAAATATCGAAAAATATTTTCTGCCTTGACCTTGCTGCACGAACTTGGTTTTGAGCTAGGTTTAAATACGTGGGCAACTGGATTTCGTGCATTCGTTTACTTAGAAATATTTGATTTCTTTAAATGCATGTTACCAATTTTTTAAATGTACAACTGATCGTGAGCTCTTACATGGTTTTTTTTGTTGAGGATGGCATGACTCGTCCCATAATATTTTTGCTGCATGTTTAGTTTAAAATCCAAAGTATGCTGTCCATCATCCATCAAATACCGATTGCGTTTTGTTTGCGGTTTTGAGTAGAACTGAATAATAATCTTTGCAAATTTAAATTCACAACAGTGCTAATTAGTAATGAGATGAGTTGAAATGGTGAATGCTTCACAAGGTCACACTCACTGCATAATACCTCATTAAACAAAATGATTTCGGTTAGACAGGGTTTTGTTTGTGAAAGAAGCAAACTAGATGGGTTTTTCTTGCACATTCAGGATTGACAACTTCATCATCAAATATTATATATTTCACGATGACGTTGAGTCCTTTAGTGAATTTTTAATGAGATCCTTATTATTGACTTTAAATATCATACATCATGCAATAATAAACTAGCATTAAAAATTCCAAGTTACGATGATAATTTGCATGTAACGGGACTTATATCTCTTCATGTTGGGCCTCTTTTTCCTTTTGATGGTTGGTATTGGTATTTTAATCAATTAAGTAATTGATCATTGGGATTTTAATGACCTTGGTCTTGTTACGAATGACTAGTTTTCTGGTTGACAAGAGTTATGTTATTAAATGATAAACTGAGCTTTGATTAGGAGCAGATTAACGGTGAACATTGAATTATAATAATGAATGAATGAACCAGGTAATAATAATCTACATGGTGGAGTGGAGTCGTATGCATTCCTAGTAACCGTATGAGCCGATACCGGTTATAAAACTCAAGCAGAATTAGCCACTTATATCTGGTGCTAGCTCAGCATCAAATGAACAAGTGCAACTTGCTATTGTTGTTGACATTCCATTTGATTTTCAAAGATAAAAAAACTCTTTACTGGTGACTGGCGGGTACCGTAGCCATCTTTTAAATACCCAATAATTAATTGATGACAGCTTGCGATAAGATTTGACCTGAACTGTTCAAACTGAAATGCTAATAAATAAAAATGGGGAATCACTCTCCTCCAGCCTTTTCCTTAGTTGCTACAACCGTTATCGGAAGAAAGATTGAAACTGGAGTAGTTGAATGATGACTACAGGTGTTAGATAAACTCTTGAAATCACAAGCAGTGAAAGGAAAATTTTCTACCTCATCTGTTTTTATCGATCGCAGATCATTTAAAATGTCTATTATTCTTTCTTCCTATGGAATTCTCGAAATCATTGTAAATTCATAATTCCATTAATTCCCCATCCACAAAGGTGGATGAGATGCCAACTTAGAACAGGCAACCACAGCATGTATGCATGTATTATCGACATTCGACAAGACAGGATTTAGCTGAATAAGAAAAAAACCTTTGGTTTTGAGATTTGTTAACTTGTCAGATTTACTTGAGAGTGGTGTACTAATTGACAGGTAGGATGAAATCTATCCCTTGTTCCACAACCACAAATGATAAGATAGAGATATTATGTAGTATGCTTGTAAGGTTGTTAGTCATCTTTGTACATACGTCCTGAAGTGATTTTTATATTTATTTGTGTAATGTGCTTATAAGTATAGGCTACTATTTGATATATAAGCGTGATAAAATTGCAAATTCTTTATTTATATGTCGTTTCTTAAAAAAAGTTCCTCGTGTTACATTCTTAAGCTGTTAAGACAATCAATAGGCAAGCGTTTTATCTCCTATCCATGAATAATCTACATCAGTTTAATTTTTTCCTTCCTACATACTTACTTACCACATTCCATAGAATTGTTATCCTTGTTGGCTTTAAAATTCAGTGTAGGAACTTGTGTCACTTCTAATAAGCCATTTATTTTCAACAAGAAAAAAAACATTCTGTTGTTTCATACCAGTTTATTAGTACATTGCATCATGCATCAAAGCAATAATTACCTTCATGTATCATCACCACTAACGGCTTATCACTGTGATGCCACATTTAAGCTCAAATTTGAATTCCATGATTAGAATCATCATCATCTTCAGCCTCAATTTTTATATCGCTGGAAGGAATTTATTTTTTTGGTAGCTCGCTTGCTGTGTTGATGTTGTCGGGGTTGATTTGACAGGAGACTGTCCTGCAATTTCAGGATTTTTCATTTTTAAAACACTCTGTTGGCTGATGCCACGGCTTAAATGTCAGTAAATTGACCCTTTTCGCTTCATTGTCAAAAAATGCGACTCGAAAGTCAGGTTTCCCAAGTTAAACCGCGGCGGCAAGACGGAAAAAATGTTTGTAATCCAACATTCTTTATTACAATTTAAGTGAAAATGCAAAAAGACATATCAGACAGACATATTACATTAGTTTTCAGCCCCATTGGCGCTTTTGAGGACAAGATCCGTCCATTTTTTCATATTACTAATTGAAAGACGCTCTTGAGTTCTGAGCATCTCATGTTATGATAGCATTACAATATATTAAGGCTTCTTAATATGCAGATTAGTAGCATTCTTTGTCTGCATTTTAAATCACTCTCCTTCAGCCAATTCCGAAATGCTAATAATGATGATGTGTTTTAATTGCTGGTACCGTCCGGTTTTTCTGATTCGCAAAGAAAATATACTCAACTCTCATTATATACTTTTCGGTGAAATGAATAATTAGGAAAAAGCGATTACATACACTGCTCCTTGCCTGTTTTCATCATATTATTTATTTCAAAAACTGCGTTTTGTCCTTTTACCCAAACTCATCATTTTCTATCCTGTAGAGCACACAGCAGCCCTGCCAGTCATCATTGTCGTTGTATCCGCAATTTCAGTTGTAATTGCTGTCTTCCCATTTCGCTAAAGGATTCTCAAGCCCATCATAATATAATCGAGGTTTAAAAATCAACTTCTGGCAGGAACTAGCATTGTTAATGGCAAATGACATGCTAAATACTAATGGATTGTGCGCTAATGGTCTTTCGACGCGTTTTCCCGTTTATCAGCGACCACTACTGCATTTTTCCTAGGGGAAGACTTACCTGTCTTCACACTCGCTCACATGTCCTCTACTTCTTCGTCTCTCTCAGAGAAAATTGCATTACATTATACTCCTCAAAGATTATTGTGTGATTACTTATCTGCACATATTAGAAAATGCGTAAGCTGGGTCTAGTGTGTGTGTGTGTATTATGCGTGCATTCTTTCAGTCAGTAGAAAACCCTTTTGAAAGTTGGCATTTGAAAGTTAATACGTTGGCTTCGCATTAGCAAAGTTTTACTTTGGTCAGTAAGTAACTGACTGTTAAATATTTAGATAACATACTTATTATGATTATTATGAATATGAAGTGATGTTGTGGAAAATGATTGGTGATAAGTGTTTAACATTAGGCATAATGGAAACTTCTCCTCAGGCAACAAGTTTAAGAAATCGAAGGAGAAGAAGAGAGAATGAATGCTTCGATCGTATCTTGAGCATTCTTTGCTAGAAAATTAAAGTTGAATCAAGATTTTCGGCTTCCTTTTTTTTCTTGAGCTCCTGTTGGCCATGAACTTACTTAAAAGTATTTAAGATTATTATCACAAGAATTTTTTTGAGAGAGAAACACAAGATTTTAGGCTCATAATATTTTCCCTTGGCTGTAGAGAGTTTACGTAATGGGGATTGTTGACTGTGATCTCATTGTCTGATGAGGTTTTTTATTTCATGTACGATTTAATAAATTATGAATCACAATGGTTTGCTTTGATGGTCTGTCAACGATGAGCAGATCACATTCCATAAATTTTATGTTCTACAATTGCATGCGGAAATGGCGGAATCATCAAACGCCAACGTGAAATAGGCAATTGTTAATTTTTTCCCCATGTAGCAGTCCTTCGACCTCCTGATAAGCTTGGGTTATACCTGAGCCTTTATATATTATAGCTATAGATGAATTTTTCCAGTATAAATAATGTGCATTGCTACAAAACAACATTTGGGAAAAAATGTACAGTCGTCCGTATTTTTTAAAAAGTTTTATTATTGTTTTTTTTACTACGACGTTTCTGCTGTTGTCTGACTGTCATCGCTCGAATTGCTGACAAAAAATGCTTATCTTACATCAAAAGGCAGCTTGTCTATTACATCAACTGCCTCGAATTTCATTGAAATCTGAGCTCACTATCAAATAAAGGATGCTGAGTTCCTATTTACACTCGGGGATACTTTACGAAGCAACCCTGCATTGCATAGCAGTGCACTACAAAATACCAAAAACTGGTCTTCCTCTAAAAAAAGTTCATCACTCTCAAACTCTAATGTACATAGCCGTATCATGACATTTCCTAATTCTATTCAAAATCAAGTTACTTATGGTCATCTCATCACATCATGACTCATTCCATCATTTCATTGCTTTTTATTTTATACAAAACACTGTATTGTTTTCCACCAAAATCATGAACTAAAAAAGTCAGTGTCAATGTCACTAAAATGCATTGCCACAACATCAATGAAATTCATCAAATGATGCAATCGCGGACTTGAAACCAAATACTCTTCAACTTCAAAAAGTGTAGCCCATTTGTGTTGACTGATCATTGTGGAATCTATTCCATTGTTGAAACAAGAGTTATCAGTAAGAAACCATCATCCATATAGATAAAAACATCCGGTTTCAGTACAATTTGCGGTTTACTAATGTGACTTACGTTTTGTATATACTTAAGTATTAGACGCGATATATACAAACAATTTGCAGCATTACATACCTGTATATATAAGTATTATATAATTCTGATACCAGAGTTTAGTTTGGTTTAGCAAAATAAAGATATTACTTTGCATTAACTTTGTGAGCTAAGCAAAGATTAGTAAATATGTATGAAGTGTAGGCTAATATGCATCTACTTTACTCTCGAAACGTTCAATAATCTAAATTCATGGAATAAAACAGCTTGTAATTATGATTGTGATTAAGTAAACTCCATTTAATGTGGAGTGTAACTGGTTTTCTAAAATAATAATTTGGTAGAACGAGGTTCGTAGAACACAGCTTTGCATACTATTATCACATTTTCACTTTTTATATGGAAAAATCACAACCCATGAAGCTGGCTTAACTTCAATAAATGAGTTTGCTGCTAGCAGCACATCAGCTATTGTGGTAGCGAAGGAGCCGCCCAGTCAGTTTCATGCGATAGTTTAATGCGTACTTTATCTAAATTTTTCATCTTTGCACTTGGATTATTTTTATGTTACGCTACAATTGACAATTACTCTGTTGTGTATACCTACTCCATCATGATGCATTCACCGTAGTACACGTATTAGTAGAGTTGGAGTTTGCATATTAAACAAGTTTGAAAAGGAATCACATGCTGTTTTGTGTAGTAATATGTTATGTAAAAATGTATTGCTTCATAGTTTGTACAATGAACACAATGTAGACAAAGTAGTATGAATTACAGTGAAGGGAGAAAAAGTTTGAAATGAAAGGAAAAGGAAATACAAACATGTCTGATTTTTAAAATGTTTACTTGATGGATAATTTAATATGTAATGCAGGCACAACCCTTCACATCTTTTTGTAGACTAAGAAAAACTTAAACTTAATGGAAAAAGTCGTCGGTGAGACGGATTTGCTCACTCTTGCATTTCCTCAATATCACGCACTTACATTTCATTATTTGGGAAATCATATTTAGTTTGAAATGCATGAAATGTTGATATGTATTTCATCAGGCTGTACGAACCTTATTAACAAGATGTACCAAGAAAATGTTAGGATATGAACTTACAGGGGTAGTCTAAATTGCAGGTGAAATGCAACGGTAGGTGCTCTCGTTTCTATCATTCCAGCGGCAACACCTCATTAAAACTCGTATTGGTCTGCAATATGTCTTACATCGCTGCTGAAAACAAAAATTGTCGAAAAAATAAAATTTTCTCTGTCTAGTAGGTAAAAAGATCTCTTCTTCTTCTATCGTGAATTATCCAAGTTGAACAGTTCAAGAGCGTAAAGGAATGCTTGTTCTGTAAATAGGGTTCAAATATTTGTCAGTTCTATTCACTTCGTTAAGAATTAACAGGACAAAGAATCCCATAACTCACAGTAGATCAGATAAGTCTAGCTTTTACACTGAAGTGAAGGAGATTAGACCTTGCAATGCTGAACAAATCCAGCAAAATGCAGTTTTAACTCGATTAATCATATAGGTATGAGGTTGTAAAACGTGCTAATCCCTAATCAGCAACAAGGTGCACAAGGAACGTAAAAGCATTCTTATCATAATCTTTTCAGCACCATACGGTTATTTTTTGTGATAAAACGGGAAGCTTCCACATGAACACATTCCTTTGCATTCCTTCCACAACGTCTAGGCATTGCTCATTCAAAAAGGAGACACTGCTAAAGTGTATATCGTGCGTAAATAGTATAATGCTGCATTGCACAGTACATTCATCTCATCAAACGTAACACTTCACAAACTTAATCACAATGGCAAATCTAGGAATGTTGTACAGGTAGAGAGCTGCTAGCCAATGCCGTGCCATTCACTCTAACAAGCTTGCATATATTTTATGCACTTGCTACACCTTCCCATTCAGCTTTTACGTACAAAAGAATTTCATTTTGTAATTTATGGAAGAATGCAATGCATTTGCAACATGACCATCCCACATGCAACCAAACCACCTGTTGAAGTACACATATGCATATACTATTCCCATAGCATGCAATTAGCCACCACTGCTCATTTTAGTCAATCCGCTGCTCCCAGAACAGGCTATATGTTATTTATGAAAATGGCTTAAAATACGATCCGGCTAATTACTTTCAGTTCCAATACATGATTCATTCAACTGACAAAGAAGGACATTTTATATTCGCCATGACTTTTGCAATGCGTAGGCTAAATTGTAAATTATTAAATTTTCAAAGAAATTAATAATATTTTGTTGAAGTCACTCATGTTCGTTGACAAAGGAGTAAGTAAGTAAGTGTACTTCACTGACAGGGACTCATCCACATGATTACCCCTTCAGGTGAAATAATAAATATGAAACAAATGAATAAAAAAAATTACGAACGCATGGATTCATGCATAATATGTCATACGTACCAATTTGAATATTACTTATTAGGCGTATATGTAGCTGAGCAATGATCATGTTTTTTGAGGACGTGTGTAATTCACAAACAGTTCATGACTCTGCTTCTGACAATCATTTTGTTTATTGTTAGGCAGTCAGTCAGGAGAGGACAATTCTTGTAAAAAAAATCATATACCTTTGTTGATATGATCTTCGTGATTTTAATATGATCAATTATTTTTACTACACTGCTGTTTTTTTTATCCGCGTTCTCAAACTCAACAGCTTGCAAATCATAAGAATTAATAATTTAAAGTTTTTCTTGTGTTTTTTATTATTTTTGCTCACAAATATATATAATGACAGAGTATTGCATAACCGAGAACAGAAGAATATAAGTAACTCTGTTGAGCAGACAATCTCAGAGCTCAATCATTGGCAGAAATGCACCGTTTCTTGTATGATGGTTGATAGTCATATATTCAGTCAAGTGTAGTCCTCAACAAGCGTTCTTTTTTATTCTGCTGCTCCCTTTGAAGCAGTTATGATTCTCTCAATTTGAGGTTAGCGACAGAAAACTAAGGTAAGGTAATAATTTATGAGAAAACAGAGCAGAGAGTATCATCAAGTTTCATATATATATGCAGATAAAAGAAGACCTACAGATCAGAGTCAGTGATCATCTGAGAAATTCAAAGACACGAATCGCACGACCAATGACAAAAAATATGATACCACTCTGACCGACTTCTTTATAATAAGAAACTGTGTAATAGGGCACAAAATGTGGTTACGTACTCAAGATAATATTCGTGCAATGCACCAGTTATTACATGAAATTAGGTGTGTTGTCTAATGAAACGTAAGCGTAGACATGCATGCAGTGCAGAGCATATTATGTATGCCTCCTCCTGAGGTTAAAGAAGGAGTGCCAGTTTTGGGAAAATCTCTGGGAAACAAATAGAAACACGTCAGTTTGTGTTATATGCCCCATGCTGGCTCAAAATGGTCATTGAATAATAGATATTTTAATCACGATGCAGCTGAGTTTGAGAAAGGCAGCTGGAGAAGTGGCAAAAATATCATTAAAACAATATATACGTAGCCCCGTTACATTGTGAAACAAATAATTCATTTTCATAATGGATGATGCTTATTGCAACAACACACTCTAGTAATTGTATATGTTTGATGTGGCATTTCTTCATCAATGAAATCTCATTGGCAGTCCTTAATTCATTATTTAAGTATTGACCGAGGTCCTCAAAGGGCAAGTTTTCATAATAGGGCAGACTTATAATAACAGTTGGTAAAAATGTTAATTGAACCTAACCTAGCCAACGTGTTTGATTTGGCTGGTTATTATGGGCATATTTTTCAGAGAGTTATTCAATCCTGGCATTTCATTGAAATCATAATAATCACAGTTTAAATTGATCCTGATTATTATGGATCGTATACAAAATCATATATGATGTTTGTACGTGCCAAAAATCCGTTTTACTATAAACTCTAAGCTTTCTCTTTTGGATGAAATTTTAAATTTTGGTTTTTGTTTTGTTTTCTTACAGGTAAACGAGCTTACATTTCATGTCTGTACTTTATAAGAAGCAGCGAAGAGGCCAATTTCGGTAAGAGTATTATATTGAGTGTATATGCAGCTTGTTTTGTTTTCTGGTGTTCTCCACACATTAGTCCAATGCTTGTCTCAGATCATTGTAATTAAGGGAGGCATAATAATACAGATTATTAGCCGGTTCTACCAGCTTGTAACCGATCATCACGAAAGCATCAAGAAAAGTTATTTTCTTAAAACTTCAGCTTAAAATCGCCAATCAGCAACTGCACAAGACAATACTTAATCAACCAGGTTCAGCGTGCGGATGTATGATTACGAAGCGTCAAGACGCTATACTTTTATAGAAAATGAGAAAATATAAGATGAGCAAGAAATGCAGTAAAAAATGCATTCACTTTTGCTTATTTCTGAAAGACATCCACACAATGCCCGAACATTGAACATCTTTGTTATATCGTAAAAATTTCGCTATTGTACATAAAAACATGTCGACAAAAGAATGGCTGCTCAGTTGGAGTGTATTTTGTCACGTTTGCTTGCACCTACCAAAAGATACCGGACCCTAGAAAAAAATAATGAATGAAATTACTAAGGTTGGGCTCGTAAATGAGTATATGCGGATTATATCATAGAATGATGTACTTTCCTCTTGCCAAATAGCACCGGAGAGCTATAAAGATAATGTGTGTAGTGCTATAGAGTGGAGAGACACACTGCAATTCGGAATGAAGGATGGGTAGTTAGATGAATGGAATGATCATCGTGGCGATTCTTTTTATGATGCTGCTCTTCTTGGTGGAGAAGCAACTTCTGAATGAAATAAAAATAAGCCCTTTCCATCTCATTACCCCGAGTACAACTGGTTTGCATAATTTTGCAAATTGTGAAGTCAACAAGAAGAGAGGAACGGTTATTTTTGAAGTGGAGTTGTTGGGATAGGCACAAAAACAATAGAGCCATAATGAAAAAACAGGTGGAAATTGTATCACCGATCAAAAAGTAAAAAAGTATGGGGTATGTGGAAGGGGTGAAAAATTTTGATTGTGGAAATTACAGGAATTATACAGGTGTACAGATGGGAATAACACCATGCAAGTTGGCTATAAGTCATAATCAAGTCGTTTTTATTGCCTCGGCATGTATTCGCCCGAACTTGAAAAAAATTGTGAATGAAACGAAATTATGAATTTGTGAATGGAAAAAAAGGAGATGAGAATTTAGAATAGACACTTAAAATACAATCAAGAGGTGCTTGGCTCTGTTGAAACTGTCAGGTTGACCGCATTGACTTTGATTTTCTATGGGATAAGCACTGGGAGTGGATGTAATGAGATAGCTCAGAAAACACGTTGAAAAATATAAAGTTCCATGCTATGAATATTCATTGACCTCTGAGTAATCATGAGTTCATCTTGTTCTTTTTAAAAAAGATGATGGCAAATCAACAACCGCAATACTACGTTTTTAGTTTGGCATTCGGCAAATGAAGTAGCTGTCATTTGGCTGCTGACTCTTGTCAAGACCGTGACACGCTCCAATCCGAACCCAAACTAATAATTTGCCTCCGCTGAAAGTAATCTTATCAGACGGCAGCTGTAATATTTACCAGTCAAGACATGAGGCAATGAAAGTAGGTACTATAACCTGTGGTCTGGTCATTATTCCAACTAATTAAGAGAAAACGGAGAAAGGAATGTTCTGTAATCTGCTTCTGCATCACCAAAACTCATAATAAATTAGCATATTTTCACAAGTGACAAGAAGCAAAACTGAATATTAATGTTCATACGTACATAATATGTATATTGAAGTCGTGCACTGCGGCTTTGGCAGACGCTTTGGCAGCAAAAGAACCAAAATTTCGTGAGCAAGATTTTAAGAAGCAAAAACGTCTAGAAGGCTGCGCATTCCTCCGACAGTATCTGGATACCCGTGGTCATTGCTCTTGACATCATCTCCAATACCATAATGCCAGTACCGGATTGTTGGTGAGATTTTAACCCTTGTTCTTTGCTGCAAATGAAATGTCACTTGAGCCCAAAACATCAAGAAACCTTATAAAGCGAAAAGAACTGTGATTTCCTTCTGGCACGCTCTAATCTGATCTAATTTAGTATTGTACACGAGTGTGAATGATGAGCGCATTGCATGTATACCTACAGAGTTGCCCATCCCACATCTTTTTGGATTTCTATTTCTTTGCTAAATGTCCACAGCTTGTCATTACTCCCCAATTTGATACGTGGTGGTAGTAAACAACTAACTGCGTATTACTTACACGTGAATGCCTCCAATCAAATCACACGTTAGATTTTCATATATGAATTTATAATACACAAATATGTATCATATATATCGGTCGATCGGCTAGGAGGATTTATGCTTGTAGCACTTTGTAAATCAAAATTAATGCTATTTCATTGACAGCTAGTCTTCACCTGAAAACATAAAATAGTTGCAGCCCAGCTCTGACCTAGTTTTCTCCACATTCGTATACTTTTTGGCTCTCAAGGACTGTAGCTCCACAAATACTTTGGGCGAAAACGTTTCAGGAAATTTTCCTGATACCATCATTTTTTTCTTACTTTGTCAGTGTTTGATGGTATCGTGCTTGATTTTACCGTGCCATGTCATATGCATGTAGATATTAGGTTCAGGGAAATGAGTGCTAATTATCTTATCACCATCTAAATTTTTTGAAAGGTCCACTCCACTCACGGCACATTTTAATATAAGTCACTATCGTGTTGGTAAAAGTTACATACTGCTCTAGGAATTCACCTAGAAAGATGGCCAGACAATAACTGTAAATTTTATCTTAACGATGCACGCATATTCTACTACGGAATCTGTGCCCTTCGGTAATTTTTTATAAAAATCAAACTCCCCCAATTGCTTTCACAATTGCGAGTCCGGTTGTCCTAGTCTTTCTATAGCTTCGAAAAAAATATATAGCGTGGTCGATATTTTTGTGAATTACTGAGTGAGAGTCATCTTGCTGTGTGGTATATTTACGTGAAGCTTTAATTATTGTGCATTATCTTCGAGGATGATGTGATGTCTCAGAATCAGAACTCCAAACCTGTTGTTGAATTTGTCATCATGATAATATGAAATTTTGTCAACGAAAATTTAAAAATGATGATGATGGGATGTCGTGACAGTGATCTTAGTCAATGATACCACCTTGCAGAAAACAATGAGCGACATTGATTGCTGATGCTTTTCCCAAAAAACACCTTTCTAAATCAGCAGCATACGCATGCTCATGCCTTAAAGAGGAGAAACGTTGGGCTCAAAATTGCATCCAAGACCCAGTTGATGATGGTAGATGATCATAAAGCTTATTTCCAAACGCGTCATTTGCTCTGTGATCGACAATCACTCAATGGTAATATGTATCCTCTCATTTTTCTTCTCATGCTCGATCCTCTCTCTCTAGCTCGCCCTTTCATCGGAACAGATCATCTGCTTAAAAATTTCTATTTTTCATTCGAGTAATTACTAGTTTTCCATTAAGTAAGGAGACATGGACTCAAAAAATGAAACAAGGTTGCTTGGTTCACGAGAGGGTAGGAAGAATTGAGAGAAGAGAGATGCATTTATTTGTACAAGAAGTGCTATCCTCCTTTCTGTTAGACTGACAGTATAGCGGCTTTTATTTGCCAAATCACGACCACCGCTGAGTTTAAATAGCCAACATCTATCACGCTCTGTCTAAGTATTTGAATAATAGTCCCATTAAAACAAACATTAAAATCTCCATTAATTTTACACCAACTGGCCTACCTCAAGACTTGGAGTTTGGGTAAACTTACAATAATGCATCTATATAACATTATAATTTATAATGTATCACAGCAATATGTTCCTATGAATGAATGGTGTAGCACATTTGTTATGCATTTCGCATTTAAATAGCACCAATAAGTGTATACAAATAACTCGTTTTCTAAGAATGCAACGTATTCTCTCACTAAATAAGAGAGCAGTCCCAACTTGTCTGTCAGTTCAAGAATGCTAAATGAGTCTCGCTCAAAAAATGATATTTTACTTCTCAGCGGTGATAAACATGCTTCTCCCTTAATGTTTGCCCACGACAGTCGGTTTGAACGAATTTTTCTTTTTGAGAATTTTAAACAGCTTATTAAGTATTTTGTATACATGACTAAATGCACAATTCATGGGGTCATAAATACTTTTCAAAGATCATGTCACTTTTGAGCAACGATTCTCCTCATTATTGATGCAATGACAAAACTCTCCAAAACCTATATATTATTCGTAGGGGCAACTCAGCTTGAAAATCTGGAATTTACCGCAGTATATACCAAATTGGCGAGAAAGAATGTCACTCTGCATAATAATAATAATGCGGGTTTGTGTGCGAGAAATAGGACTGCAATTTCTAACACTTTGTTCGATACCAAGAAATTGCTTCATCCCATCAGTTTGCTGCATGTCTAATACCTAATTGCACGGATCTCCGTCATCTCCTCCTCTCCTCAAAGCTCAAAGACATCATTCATTCTTAAAGCTCCACATCGACTGTCCACCTTAATAAGACTACATTGAAGGGCTTAGTCGAGGCTTGCATTTAGTTGCTGCATCCCATCATGATAAGGCGCTTGATACATTTATTAAATTATTCAATCACGTTTTCAGTTTTTTATGTGTAGTTGCGCCTCCCAAAAATAGACATGAATGCAAAGGAACTGCCATGTGCTGTTTTAATATGCATGTATGCGTACGTGGAATGCAAGAGGTATCACATCACCTCCAATCGCATGAACTTTTATTTAGGAAGCGCAGCAACTACAAGAATACGTGATACCAGGCACTACTAATACACATGCAGAGCGGTGTGATGCAAAAAAAGAACATCAGTATCAGTATTGATGCAATAATCCAAAAAATGTACCAGTCAACAACGGCACAAAGCGCAATGTCTTCTAATTGACTGGCTCCTTTGAGAAATCAAAAAAAAACCTGCATGCATATTAAGTTGGGACTTGGACTTGTCTCCTGTTTGATTTCCACCACATATTCACAATTATGATATGATGCATTGTTACAAAAAGCGCAGGTTGTAAAGCTGCTGCCATCATTACTATTATTATTTATTATCGCTGCTCCTGGCTTGGCTTGAGTATGTTCAACCATCATCGTCATTAGGGCTGCTGCTGCTCTTTTTTTATTACTATTACAACTTCTGAAAATAGCAGATACATCAATGAACACGCATGTATGACTCCATTCTGCATTGCACACACGCACCTACCAACTAACCAACCAACCTCCACACTAAGGCTTCTTCTCAATGGTAATTACAACGTTATTACTACCATTTTGCTACCACTCAAGACCATGTAAGTAGGTACATCAAGTGATAGGAGTAGCTGATAAAAATTGACGATCTTCATTTCTAAAGCTGGTAGTAACAATACTCAAGACATGTTCTATTATTGTAACAATGCTCTGTGATGAAGACGACGAGGTGAATAGAACACGAGGAAAATATATACAGAGTCATAGTAGTCGTGCGTGTACGTATGTATGTACTCACTCACAATATAATATGCAACTCGCAGTTAAAACTCAGAGAAGAGCTTTTACCTTGTGTTTTGTAAGCTGTAAAAGTTGCCTTTAGCAAAACCGTGCATACTTCATTGTAATCCCGTGTTGTTGATGATGAAGACGAGCCATGATAATAATACAAGCATTGTTATTATATCAATAATAAGTCGGAGTTCTCTTCGAACAAGAAGCATCACCAACAATGCATAATATATTAGGGATGTAAGCATGCAATGTAATGTAACACAGGCTCAGCATCCTCCTCAGAATGTAACAGAGAGGAGCAACACCTGTTTCTTCTCATCAAATGAGATCCATTAGCCTATCTCATGGTTTTATCATCATTGAAGTCAGTGGCTCATTTCATATTCTAGACCAGTGTCACAGTTTTATGTTTGTAGTCACCTTATTTTATGCACTCTTCAGAATTATTGTTTGTTATGTAGTTGTTAGAAGTTTTTTTTTGTACGAAACCTACCTGCAGTCATTACTAATATGTTGATGCTGCTGCTTGAGAGCTGCATTGCATCGGCTCAACAAAACAATTGCTAAGGCCAATAACAAAGACAGAAAAAAATGATGGCAAGCCAAAGTCGTTGCATTGAAATGTTTTGCTTGAGCATAATCTATCAGTTTGCCTTTGCCAAGTGTTATTATATGATATCAGTCATCAGATTAATGTTGATATCCCCTCTCCCTCTCAAGTTCTTCAGGTAGGTAAACTACGAGTATAAAAAAGGGTTGTATACTAAGTTTCATTTCTTTGCTAACAGTATTATAATGTTTGGTGTAGACATGGTTAAATGTAATGAAATGAAAAACTTTTTGGCTTCAATGCGAGTGGTTTTGATGTGATGTGATACTATGACTTTGCAATTACAACCCATACAAGCATATCACCTCTCAAGTTAAATCATTGTTCTTGTTAGACTGGCAGAAAGGTTGGTGTTGGATGATCATGCTGGATTATGATGGTGTTACACAGCTAGGAGATAGTAATAAAGAAATTTACGTGTGGATGCATAGAAAAAACAGCATTGCATTGTGCATCAACAATTGCTAAACTCTTTACACAAATGACTGGATCACCACACAATAATCATTTGAATTTGCCATGAATATTACTTGTCCTGGTGGTTAATGACGTTGAATCTCATGAGTATGCAAGGTGTGTTAAAATAATCATTTGATTTTTTACTGTTTGGCGTAATTGAAGAATTTGTGTTTCCACACACACTTGCTGGCTTGATGTTGATATCAGAAGCGGAGGATAAATCTGTATACGGTATGAAATCAGCTTGTGTATGATATGTGAAGAAAACCATCGTCTGTGGCAAGATGTGTCAATGTCAGTTAAAGGTCTGGTTTATGACAACTTGTGAAGTACTTGTAATAGATTTTGCGTACATGCACACACACAACAAGTTATCAAAAGTAAGAATTTTTTTTGCAGACTGGGTGTTCATCAGTCAGTCAGCTCATCAGCATGGGCATCATGTATATAGGACTTTCGCTGTAAAAAAGAGTATTTCGTTAATGTCTCAAAAAATGCTGTTGATTTGAAATATGAACTGGTTTCTAACATGATTTAAAACTTTGTATAGAGCTTTATCTATGGATGATTTCAAGTGTCATGCAAAAAATTGCTGAGGATTATGAGGGTTTAAACCTCGTCAAAGTAAAGTGGTTGGACCTTCCCATTTTCTTAACTAATTGGTCAATGTCCGAGATTTTCATTTGTGAATAATTCCGTTTGCATCCTCTTAAACGAAAAGATATGAGTTGAAGTCGGCACATGCCGTTTTTTGTTGAGTTTAGGGACAGGGAAAGATGTAATCTTCTCTCTTGCGTAAATAGTGGAAGTAATGGATTGCATTGGTTGTTCAGCAGTCATGAAGCCGTAGTAAATTCATAGCAAACAGTTGAGAATATACCATACATTCCGTAAAGTTGAACTGTTTTCATGTTCCAACTCATTTGTTCCTGACCTCTTTGGTTCTGGTTCATTTCACCTTAACCACATGAAACGATTTTTTTGTATGTACATGCGTTACGAATGCAAATACTGGATAGTTGATAGTAGTTCCTTGCAGGAATTCATTTACCATCCAATCGCACATACACAAAAAAAAACCTGGCCATACACACATTCCGATTGCACAATCAAAAGGATTTTCATGATGAGTACTGCTGAAGTTTTTAATGATCAGCGTTTCCTATAGATTATCGACTGTAATACTAAATTTCCATTGCTTTATACACACTGGATAGTTGAGAAAGCGGTACCTGTGAACTATATCGAAATTTGTACAAGCATCAGAATATAAAATGCGGTGCCGAAATGTGCGTGAGAAGTAACAGAGTTTAGACGCATTTGGTTTTTCGGCAAAAACTTTGATACCCTGTAAATGGGAAGAGAATGATGCACAAAGAACGTTACTCCCCATCCGCTTAAAAGTCAACGACTATATCGAATGAACAAAAAATCTAACCTTTTTGCAATAAATTTGAAGCAGCTACACAAAAACAATGTTATTTTTCTTCGTCTTTCCTAGACATTCTTCATTGTTTATCTAATGTTTCTATCAAAATATTTTTCGTGGTCATTGTTCACTGAAGATATAAAAGAGTAGGGAGTAAATTCCGGTAACATCCCTCATTTTTTTTATTAAAAGCTTAATCATTGTAATTATCTTAACCTGGCTAATTTTGTAATTTAACCTGGGTTGTTCGTCTGGATAAAAATTACCGCTATACTAAATGTGATAAGCGGTACGCGAAATTCGACGTTTTTCATTACACGCTTATATTTAATTTTTATATTTTAGATAGAGTTGAAAATAACAATGGATATTACGCTTCGGGATAGAAAAGTTTTTGTTTTGCATAAAAAATGTTGAATATCATAACAATTTTCAATCACCGCTAATTATTTAATCTTTATGAACCAGTGAATATACCCTTTCATATACATTCTTCCCTTCCCCGATAAGATATTCAAGGGCGATGCAAGAAACTGATATTGTCTGAGAGTACTTCTCCTTCCGTCATTCTATTAACGATGGTTGCAATGTAGCATTTTATATATAACGGCAGATGCCCTCGGCGATTTTAATGAATGAAGCGGTAGACTAAAATGCTCACGTCCCACATATGTATGCACCCCATTAGACGGTGCGAATTAGGAGGAAAACGTTGCAAAAAATTATCATCATGCATTACGTCATGATACGAATTTAGATTTACACGAATAATTCCGTAATCATCTGATTGATCACATTTTTTACTTTGCTTTCATCTTGTTTCATGCCGTGCCTTACTCTGCTGCTGCGGAAGAAGCGAGAAGGGGATGGTTGCAAGAAACTATTGATTTGAATAATTTATAACTGATTTAAATTCATACGGTCACATAACACTATGCTAAATAATTGACTTTACACTTCCAAGGGATGAGCCATTTTTTTAAAATGTCATGCAATGCACCTATTTATTCATATGAGCCATGAACATATTTTGTATTGAATTAATGAGCAATCATTCCTGAGAAGGTGTAAAAATAAAGTTATAACTCTAAAAATAAAATATGATGTTGATACGTTTGACCTTAGAAAATGGCCACTCATTCACATGCACTCTGCTTAAATAAAAGGTTATATTTGCGCATGAACTGCATGACAAATACGTACAAGTACCACACTACAAAGAGCAAACAGCAATTCATAATGAGGTATTAAGCCGATGGTGCTTTGTTGATAAAATTTCCAAGGTGTGTGCTACATCACGCTTCTTTGTTCCATAATAAATAATAGTATTTGTAGTGTTTTATTCCATGTCTTGGCGATTAGCGCATTCCACCTTTGAATTATGCACGTTACACAGATCCTGTCTCCAGTTATGGTCTACGCTACATTTGTTATGTATGACTCGGTCACAAAAATTTATTAATAACCATCAAGAGGAGATATTTTATGTGTAAATACCAGTATATATGTAATTCACACTTGCACCCCTTGATTAACTTAATCAGTTTACTTTACCAGCACATGCAAGTTGATATAATACCAACTGAGCTGGGATTGACTGGGAGTGTGCTCGCATATTACTATACACCTGAGTTAATTTGTTTGCTGCTCTAATTACGCTTTTAGGGTTTCAGTCCCCGAGCGCCATCATCATATCACACTTCATCGCGTAATTGTCTTTTTTGCAGTTTTACCTTTTGTTTGCTGTTACTTATTAACGCTTTCGCCGTGAGTAAATAAAACCCTTCAAATTTCTGGTGCGCACTCACTCAGTTTTTCTATACCTACGTTAATTGAAATTGAGTTGTAGGAGTGATTGTAATTAATTCTCACTCTGATCTTGGCCCTGGTGGACGGGGAAAACAAATAAAATATGAATGAGGAAAACCCATGATATTGGCGCATGTCATATATCAGAAATACAAATTATTCTTATCTCCCTGCCTGCCATTTGAATACACATACGTACTATGGGTGATGGTGATACACCCTTTGTATAAACTAGTTTTTTATACAGCACACGGTTACAGACGGCACTTTTTATGAATGCAATTTATCTGTAACGTCAAAAATTGTAAATTTATCTGTATTTTTTATTATTTGCTAAAGGAACTGCAACAAATCACTACAAAGACGATAATTTTGCAGATTAAATACGACTGGTTGAGTGCATATGAGAGCATGCACGTTTTAGATTAGTTTGTTAGCGTAATAAGTTCCATATGGCACGTCAGCAAGGTTATCTTACTATTGATTATGAGCTTTGGTTTGACCTCTTGTAGCAGCATGCAATTTTATATCACTGGATGGGATGGGATTCCAATTTATGCTAAAAAAAATGAAATACATATTATGTACCTTGCATATTTTGGTTGAGTCCGTTCTGTACACAAAACAAATGCAGTCTGTGGCCCAGCATTAAGGATCAATGCTCATGTCATGTCAATTGATTAAAAAACGAGGTAGAATTTGATATATAACCTTGAAGTTGTCTTAAAGTATCCAATTTCTGATCTCAAACCCAGCATTTTGCTGTTTTCGTCATGTTTTCTTTGAGGAGTTTTGTCCAGAATATTTTGTAAATATACAACAATCTATTTCTCAAATGTTGCCAAAAATGTTGAGATAACAAGCGAAAGCAAAATCTAGCCGGTTTTAGAAGCTATAATAATAATAAGCATAATATATCGTCAAAGCCTTTCCCACAGGCAAGTGCTTTTTGGAGAGAGTGCCGAATTAGGATGGGATCCTATTCATTTTTGACAAAAGTGAGCTAGCATTAGGATTAGGATCCCCATCATCAACAAAGTCGTCTTGTTATGTGCCACATACGTAATTCTTCCATATTAAGAGTTCACTTTTAGAAACCTGTCCATTATTATTTCAACCTCTTCAATGTTGATTACTTGCCCATGACGGAGTTGATGTGCATTGGTTCATTTTTGTTCCCAGGCCGCATGTTGTAATTGTAATGAAAAATAATAATAGTAATAAGCTAGCATCACACTGTTCTTGACTTGTCACTTTTAGTCTCAGGTGGTGGGAGAAGGGCTTCAGAGAGCTTCAAGAAGGGAATAAAAAAGTCCATGTTGAGTAAGGACAATCGTTCGTGATGATGTGATTCTGCAAAATGAATAGTTTTTTTCTTCTTTGGTCATGATATGCATACATACTATTTACATTTACTCAAATCATTGCATTATACACGTTGCTCTTGCAGCCATCATTTCATATTCCAATTTATCCCTTTCACAAGTCACTAACTCAAGTCAAGTCAGCAAATGACAGTGTTGAACACGTTCTACAAACAAAAAGTGACTAAAAGTTGTGACTCCACAACAAAAGTGTGTGAGTGAGTGAGTGTAAGTGGAGATTTTGAGTAAAGTTAACAAGGAATGTAGGGATAAATGGTACGTGAGCTATTACGCTTTAGTTTAACTGTGTTCCACTCAGCTGTAGCTCTGCCTCTCCCAATCCCAACCCAACTTTACTGTCTCATCTAACATGATCTGTTGTGCTATATTATACAGAAAGCGGTGCTCCAAAACTGACATGAATAGTAATTTTCTTATTTTAATAATAACTAATCCATAAATACAAGAGTTTCCTTTGTAAAAATGCAATAGAGAAAAAAAACGTTTAACCAGTCTCTCCATGTTACACGTAAACTTACTACCTGCCTGGTTGGGTTGGAGGTGGAGAAGCTGCTTGCTGCATCAGAGTTAAGGAATGAGTGTGTCGCTCTCACCTTTGCATGAATCATACATACAGACAAATTAATGCAAGGTTTTTCTTGTCTCTTTCCACAACAAACGTATTGCTCATTACGTAGTATGAATTTAAACAGAAAAAAAAATTTGTGAGATGTTCACTATATTATGGTACTCATCTCTTTTGCTAGCTCGCTGTCACAATTCATATATATTAGATCATGATGCAGCATGATAATATTATGATGCATCCTTTAATACCTGAACCGTTTTGTGCTCACATCAGTAAGTCAGTGAGCGATATATTGGAAAGAGAAACCAGCTTATCTCTCTCCAAGCTCAACAAGTGGTAGCCCAACATTGCGTGTTAAAAAAATTGCCATAAAGAACACGACACCTCACTCAGAGATACAGGTTCACCTTACCTTCACGCTGGAAAAAATAGCAAGAACCTGTGAAAAACTCACACTTGTACCACCATGCACATCAACTTGGCAGACAGAAACATGTGTATGTAAATAGTAAATATATTCATCAAGTGTAATAATAGTATGCACCTTTGGAGAATTGCATATTGTGCTAAATAAAAAACGATGAGGTAAAGGAGTGGAAGGGTGTACTAAATGGAGAAAAATAAAAAATAGAAGAGTGACATACAAGTTCTATAATCTCACTTAAAAATTGCAAAAAGTGTTAAGTGATCTATGGCACGCCCGTCCAGTTCGCACATATATAACAAACCACCCCAACCCGTGTAATCTTTGCTATCTGGTTAAACATTAGATATTAGATATGCGCATTTATTTGTATCAGTGGAGAAATCCATACGTATATACACTTTTCAGAATAAATTTGTTTCTTTCCTGATGAACGCTCTTTGTATAGTTTTATATGCAAAATGATATAATACAAAAAACTGATATTAGCTAATAAATGAGTAAGCTGGATGTAAAAGGCGATTATTCATGTTGTGTATGAGTTGCAAATTTTTGTCCTGTGTTGCAATCTGCTGCAGACGTTTTGATTCTCAAATCATAAAGACGTGTGTTTTCATACTTTGTAAGCAAATAAGTGAATGAGTCAGATGGACAGGAGGGACACGCGTATATACTAACAAAAAATGGGTATTTCTGTTCATGACTGCCATTCATTTAGTCACTTGGGTCTAGTTTGTTTCCTAGTTCACAACAGTGAACTGTCATGTGCTCCTGTGGATTTGAAAGGGTAATTTGTTAATTTCCTTGAGACTTTTGATTGCTCATTATATCTTTTTTCGATGCTCATGTTTTTGGTAAAGAGCAATATGATTTAGTACATACATGGATGATACTCATCTAAAAGTGATTTTTTGATTTGATATGTGATTACGGTGCTGCTTTGAGAAGAGTAAATGAAAAGTGAAGCAGTTTTTCTTTTCATCAACCAGTTGTTTTGTGAGTAGTATTTACTATTGTGGTTTTATGGTGTGGTCATGAGCTCTCCGTGAGTAAGTGTTATTTAACCACTGCACTGTTATTACGTCTATTCAACAGAATCAACTCATATAATAATCCTGTTAAGCTGTGGGTTACACGTACTCCTCGTCCAAGCTATTTGTGCCTACAAAGCGCAAAAGGAAAAGTAAAGCATTATCGGGAAAAAATTCATACTGTGATAACACTCCCGTTCTTCAATGCAATTTTTCAATAAAAACTTTGACGTGCGGATAATAATATGTGCCAAAATAATCACACCAAATAAAAGATTTACTTTTTTGATGAACCGGGTTTCAAACATTGTATAACACAATGGAAAGTGATATTCTCAGTGGTTGTGGTGATGATGGTGAGTTTGAGGTAGCGAAACCTAATATAAAATGCGTACATCGTGGTGATGATGTTGGTAGCACCAAAACCCCTGCAGAACCAGAAACAGTGGCAGACATTCCATGTGAAACAGAAATTAGCATGGATGAGCTGTTTGACATTGCAAATTTTGATTCAATGGATGATGTTCACAAAATGGAAGAGCATTCAGTTTCAAACTCACAACATCTGTCGCTCACAGAATCATCCTTATTATTAACTTCAGACTGTGACAATGATCAGGATGATGACATGAATGTTGTGGATGATGAGGATGATGGTGAAGTGCAGGGCAAATGTAATGTCGACGAACTGAGGAACAATGAGGAGAGTGATATGCCACCTTCACACGCTCCTCCAAGCCCTCCTAGAGATGACTTTACAGAAGACAATTCTAATGTTTCCACGGTTGGAGAAGCGTTACAAGAGCAAGGTAGAATGACGGTTTTATAAAATAATGTCATAGTCATACAGGTGTACAAAAGCACTGGGAGCAGAAAGAAAGTGTATTTCTCTGAGAAAATTAAAATATCTCTCCTTTTTGGAATAGATAGACCAAGCAAGAATTTTTGTGTAATGTAATGTAGATATACTAACATATCAAGTGTATCACAATTGTTCAGCAGCGAGCACACAATTAAAAATTCGTGGTATGCAAAGTGCAAGGAGCATTTCGTCGGAAACGTGGCTACACTAAAGAACCCTATATAAGAATGACATGAGCAATTTCTTGTCATTTTGCGGTTTCACTTTCCTTTGCTCTGCAAGAATAATTGCATTACCTCAGCGATTCACTGATCTTTAAACTTGCCGAGCTCCCAATATCCCAATGTTATTGTCCTTTTTTCGCATTACATGTACATTAGCGTCCTGTAAAACAGTTGTCTTGCCATAACACTGTTTCCGGTAAGGGATATTATGTGGTGGTTTCCTGATGAGCCTGAAATTAGGCAGCAAGTGATTTTCATGTATATCCCCATTTGAAGACCCAAACTGCTTCTGTAGCTCTAAAAAAATTCACATCTGTTTCCAAGAGTTTATAGCGATATTGCAAAATCATGCCTTTCATGCTAAGCTCCGTTCGCAGGTGCAAAATCTACAACTGAGTTTGAGGATAGCTAACGTTAATCATAGTGAGGTAAAGGGCAACTTGACAAAGGAATTTGTGTGAGAGAAAAATCTTCACGGAGTTTGGGCACAAGTGTAAAAAAAATCTTTCAGGGAATACTAAGTCATGCATGACTCTGACTACATATTTTTTATAGCATAGCATTTCATTGCTAGAATTCAAGACTTGGTGATATGATGCAAGAACGAATTATGCCGTTGGTAAAAAAAAGCTGTGATCTGCATTCGCATCTCCTTGTGCTGTTACAACACAACGCATTTAACAAAGGTCAAGCGTCAAGCCGATTTGTGCTTACAATTAGAGGGGAGTATTTCCTGTTTCCTGTGTTTTCGAAAGAGAACGGGATGGCTACAAATATAACAATCTTACCTTGTTTTGTCTGAACACTTGACTACACACAACGTTTAGAGGCAAATGCTTGACAATTATTTGCGCTCTTTTGAGGATTCCTTTTTATTTTTGTTCATTTGCTGACAACAACAATAAACCGTTTTGTTATCATGGTTTGACGCTTGGCTTTGATAAACCCATGCACCTTTACATAATATAGATTTTCCAATACTAGTTAGTATATAACTTAGAATCGTTTACGTATTTTTCCGTTGATTTTGTGAGGCAATTTAGAAAGACTTTCAATGCATGAGGGTATTACAAGCTGCGAATAAAACCGTGGGTATATAGATATTCATTGTAAACCTTGTCTGCTTTGTTAGAAGATGTTGTTTAGTGGCGACATTGCGTTGTTGTTTTATTTGTTCCCGTTATGGCTTACCATTTGATTTAAACTAATATTTGCCATTACTCCATGATGTTTATCATGATTTGTGGATGATGTCATGCGTCATGCATCACTGTTATAGACCGTTCCAGTTATTATGCGTCTTTTCATTCCAATTTGAAATGAGGCGAAGGTTATTTTAAAACTATAGTAGTTGGTAATGTATCTCTGGCTTGAAATCAATCTCTTGGCGAAAACCTAAAAACAACGGTTTAACCATGAAGCCTGCTGCTTGTATAACATTTCCAAAAATATCGGCATATTAAATCATACTCAAAGAATGATCATGCTCATGCAATCATTATACAAGAGTTGAAGAGTACTCTTTTGTGGTTTGTTTGGGAATAAATTTGCATTATGAGCATATCCTTTGTTTTTGCAAATTGAACTTCAGTCAGACTATACAAAACGCGAGGAGAGGCGACTACTCTTATAGATTTTCTTTGTGGCGACTAGATGTTGATGTGATTCATGATGATACATACACATCAAACTTAAATGAGGGATTATCCGCATGCAAAATTTTGATCCAATAAAAACATAACAGGATCAACTACAAATGTTTTTCAAAAATTCTACGCTGCATGGGCGGCCTTCTAGCTTCTACTTTGTTGAATATCCACCTGTATTTACCTGATGCATGCATTGCATCGCGCTGTTTTCAGCAAGACAAGACATGCATTAATCTCATCATATCATAATGAAGGCATACGCTATCCTTTCTTGATTATTACGTATCATGAAAAATATTTTACAATGAATTCCAACTTCTTTTGACTATCTACTACTACTACTACTTATCTGAGATTTCTACTTCTCTTGAGATGGAGCACGAGCGTGTATGCGTAGTTTTTTTATGGCATACATAAGAATTAATCCCAGGTGTAATCTGGCTTGAAAAGATTACATTATAAGTGGAATAAAACCAACATGCACACACATAAATACACTCAAACATTGTATTTTATGTGGCAGGTGATGGTGATGTAGCTATAACGAAAGGTTGACATCAGATCAGCGCCAGTCGACTCACAAGCTGGCAAAATGGCAAATGATTTGCCATAAAATACATTTGCATATACCACAACTCGGTTAAAATGTAGATGCTGGCATGCACTCTGATATGCAGAGATATTAAATGAATTATTTCTACCCATTCGTTCTAGCATTAGCTGCAAGAATAACTAGCGTACTGACTCTAACTTCAGTTTTCAGCGTGCTTTCCGGTTCTTGCTTGCTTGCGCACCTTAGTTATGATGTACGATAAAGATTTCATACCAACAGTCAAGTCAAATCCAACACTCTGAGGATGAGGTTGAGGATGTAGACTAGACGCCAATGCATTTTGCATCAAGTGTTTTGCAGTTAGTTAAACTACTGCGCAGAGAAATTTACAGCGGCAGTCGGCATTATATGATCCACATTTAATACCACACCAATAATAGCAAGAAGAAACACATCCGTTGATAAAAATACGGATCTAATTAGGTATTACAGTGTAATTTTTTTCTATTCACTTTGCAAACAAAGGAGTGGAATGTGTAGTAAAAATTCTCGAATGTGTAGTGCACTCTGATTTTATGGGATGTCAAGTTAAACTCGTATATTTTTGGTTGGTATGAAATATTGACACCCGTGAATTTCCGGGATGCTCATCAGTTTCGTTTATAGTTCAAGTGTAAATGACGGAGCAACACAGAAATGATTAGGGAACGTGTTACATTATGGCGAATTTCATAAGTGTTGGTTTGCCCCTGTTTTTAAAACCTTGGGCGATTTCTTTTCACCACAACTTAACTGCAAATTGAGTTTGAGAGTGGTGCAGCATCGTTGACCAAAAACTTTGAAGAATTTGGAATAAAAGTGCGTTTAGCTTCAAACTGTTGTTTCAAAAGTGCAAGCTGAACACAATTCTTTAGGGATGACGAAGAAGCATTTGTAATGATTGAGAGGATAATGATCATCAGGTTGTTCCGATTTTGAAGACATTGAACATGGGCTAAGGACCATGATGTTAAGAAAGTGAATGGTTGGTTTTGGTTGGCGCAGCAGGAATGCATGGTCTATAAAATAAGCGATGTCATCATAAAACTTGTGAGGATGTTACGGTGATAGCTATTGAGACAACTTTCAAAACAAATTACTGAAAAGAAATCCGCTAGCCCAGTATGCAGCAAGTGTCATTTCTTTCGAGTGCGATCATTATTATTGAATTGACGTATTTTCATAGTTCTGAAAGTAAAAACGCTCTTGATAATATTGTCAATTGTCGGCATTTTTCGAGCTAGATAAGTGGGTGCTTCTCAACCAGAGCTGAACATATATAAAAAAAATCAGCCATCATGTTGCAATCGTCCCAGCTAATCTTGCAAATGCTGAGAAGTGAGTGCCATCAAATCATCATTTTTCATGTCTTTATCGAATTACAAGGCCGAGTATATGTGGAGTACCCCCGTAATTAGTTATTAACTAATAATATTGCCTCCCAAAGTCATTTCAGGTTTTGACAAAAGATCAATGAAGAAAAAAATAATTATCGATGATGTTGTTTGAAAGATTGTAATTTATAGCAATAATAACAACTTCTCTTTGCCTTAAGCACATTGTAGGACGAAGGACAAGCACTGTGAAGATGAACGGAGTATAATGGCATTATTATTTAATTCATATCATCTTCAATTTGGACTACCAACTGTGTTTGAATCATTGAAACTGAAGATTTCGCAAGCAAAATCATGTTTCTGGCATTCCCTCCTCCATTATGAGCCTACCCAAAGTTATATGGTTCTGCACTTTGCTCCACATCAACTCTAAGTTCATTTCCATCAACATTCACAGTTAGATTGGTTCACAAAGACGCTCAAAATGTATGAGCTCCCGCAGATCAAGCGAATGTAATAAATAATATTATTATGAGCAGCAGCCCCAGAAAACCTTATTATTACGAGTTGCGCACATCATTTCGCATTTTTGTGGTGTCCCTGTTTGGTATAATTGCGTGTGATGATGGGATGGCAGTATTTTAAAAATTGAACCATTTTGTGTTCTGTGTGAACGAGCGAACGATGATGAATGAAAGTGAGGGAAGAGTGACTTTTCATTTAGAAGCCTTTTTAAATCTCCGTCCTCGTCGTGTGATTTCCAATTCCAAATTCAATATGATATGTGAACATATTTTCTGTTTGTAGATTATGATGGTTACATTCGTTTATATTGTCATTTCGTGCTCTGAAATTGGCACCCTAATTGGCACCCTTTTTGGCCACCTCCGTTCTCTGTACCAAGTTTGCTTTTCCCAATCATTCATTTCATATTTTTACTCCCCTTTTTATATATATATACTCTCTGCTCTGCTCCTCCATTACTATACGCAGCATCAATTTGACAAAAATGAATTATTTTTTGTGTTCCTTTTGATGTTTGAGTTGAATGAAATGAAAGTGAAGTTTTCCAAATGTTTTGAGCACTTCATTGAAAAGAGCGCAATATTGATATTTATAAAAATGAATTTGGCCTAATTTCCTCCTCTGAATAGCGTGCACCTACTCTCCTCGATGGAAAAGTTTGTGACAAACAGCGTGCATGCATACATAAATATTATGCAGTTCTGTCATAATCCCTGTTGCTGCTGGGCTCAATGGTTCTTTTGACTTTTTCACGATTTCGCACTTTGTTCCGTGCACTAGATTCAGATGATGATAATATACATATATATACTGTTGATGACGAGACTCAAGAAGTTTATAGTAATTACTGAAGTGTGCTTACAAACAAATAAAAATATGGAAGAAGAAAAGAATGAATGGATTACGTATGAATGAGTGGAGACTCCAACAAAAGCAAATAAAATTGGGTTGCATTATTATTATTACTATCTACGGTTGAGCTGCATCATAAAAATTTACATTTTTTCTTTCTTCCGACGAAGGACTAAATATAACAGAACAAGAAACAAGAAGTATTTAGCAAGTGATGTGCCTTGCCTACCTCCTATCATGTGTACCATCATCATCATCAACAAGTTGCGCAAAACCGTCGTGCCATGCGGTCTGCCAATTACAGCAAATATGTTTGTGTAAACAAAAAGATTATTATTGTGTAAACAAAAAATTACAAGGATAATCCTCAACCCAAGTCATTGTGTCTCTGTCAGTCAAAGATCGACAGTAGTCGGTCGCTCCTGTGTTGTTTGAGCTTACTTAAAATTTATATCCTTTTATCTTCACAATTCTTTCATTGATCGCGGCTTGTGTGATGCACGCAACAGAGTCTGAGTCATTTGCAGAATAGAAATGGACTTGTTACAACATTTTAATGGGGAATGTGCATTTGAATGAAAATCCAAAATTTAGACTAATATTTTGGGTTATTATTGGGCACTCTGGGAGCGTATACGGTTGAGTTCTGTTCTGAAATACACGTTAATATAAATAATGACACTACACTTTCATTGTTTCCTCCTTCATTGTATTGGTGATTGTATAGTAGAACATCAAATAAATGTGTTATGCATGTAGGTGCTTATATATTATATTCATTCACAGTAATATAGATCATGAAAAGATGATAAACTTCCGCAACCCGCATAAACTGCATAATATTATAGCGTTTTTTGGTAGATGGGCATTTTGTTCACAACATATGTAATAGGTTTATTACTGCTTCCAAATAAGTATATTTTTATGCATTTCCTCTAAATTTTGTTGCAATAAACATTGGCGTAATTTTGTTAAACAAAATACTATCCTTTTCCTAAATCCAATTTATGCTTCTTAATTTTATTACCACGTAATAACAGCATGCATCTCTGTTGCATGCGCATAGACCGGATTACAACAGCCCAAGTGATATTTATTTGTGTGATGAATGGGGAACAATAGATAATTTGAAAAGTGTTTTACGACGATGGCATTGCATCATTACGCTGCCTCTTGAATAGGAATTGGTGACTGGGGTCAGGGAGCCATTAAATCATTTCAATGCAAGAAGTAAAAATGCTCTCAACTGATACGTTTGGCTTGCACGAAGAGGGATCCCAAAAATCTTGTTTTGGGAACTGCTAGAGAGGAGGTGCCCCCTTCTTAATTCCTATTAGCTCTTTTGGTCTAGGGAGGAAATGATCAACCACACGCAGTGTAGTAAAGTTGTGAAGGAAAACTTGCTAAAGATGAAAAAATTTAATCACGATGAAATCTCTGATTTCATACTTAAATTGTATATTTGTAACAGGATCATGATGTTTGATATATTAATTTTAACGTTTCCTTGTTCGTTTTGGTAAAAGCTGTAAAGCACACTAGACGTCTGTATTATATATTATGTTGGTCAGGTGGTACCTATATGCTATTTCCTGAAAGCAATTACACACATCTCTCGCATGAATACGTGCATTATTAGTAAGAAATTGTGGCGTATTACCTGTTGCAAGGGCGAGAACATTATATGATGCCGTGATAGTGTGCGAAGCAAATCCTAAGCTGCTAAAAACTTTTTGGCAAATGTTTGTGTGAGAGAATAAAAGTTATTAGGGCAAAGTGGGAAGGTGAACTGTGAATGAAGATGGCTCCTAATGAAATTTCATGAGTTTCGCAATGCTCTTCTATTTTCAGTTGTTAACCCTCGCTTATCTTTATCTTTTACCTTATATGCAACTTTCAAACTATTCCACATTCCATACAATGACGCTCACCGTGAATTATTGGTTTTTATGTGTTTTTATGTGTATTATGAGCTTAAAAAGGGATTAGTGGATTAGTACAGCTCAAAGTACCAGTTTTTTTTGAGAAAAAGTAAATGCGATGGGGTAATATGTTGCAAGTTTATCAGTTTTTATGCATTTTGATCACTTGATTGTATGACAGCAAGCATTTTTATAAGTTATGTTAATCCAAACTGGTCATTTATATAGTTGAATAGTAGTTGTTATTTAAGGATTAAGAAGTATGTGCGCATTATTTTTACAACTAATTAATCCCCCGAATCTTGTTGATTTATTGCAGGATCCTCAGCGCCGGACGCACTTGTACCTACTCCCAGAACCATGGACAGTTCGACTGAGGTTCTTCACCAGTACATACCACCAACTTTCTCCAGGCTACCACCTGATGGTGACGAGTTTCCGAATAGTTGGTCGGACGAGCAGTCAAGCACAAAGAAATTTGAGTCTAGAAAAGTATATCGGAGTGAGATCAGTTTGAAAGAGGTGGAACTTGAGGGAGCTCCTCCCCCACTGCCAACAACCGGACCTCCTGTAGAGGACTCGTCTTCTCCTTCTGCAGAAGACTTGAACACTTCTACATTTTCTGCTCCACCTCTCCCAGTGTCAATGCCACCTTTACCCCCCAAACCCACGGCTAGCCGACAGAGTAGTATAGATGATAAGAGAAAGTTATTTGAGTCCTCCATAAGTAATAAGCCTCCAGTTCAATATAGAAATAGTATCAGTGGTGCAAACATGATCAACAGCCAACCTCCAACTCCCAGAGCCGCAGAGCCGAGCAAAAGGAGTGTCAAAGATAAAATAGCAATGTTCTCCAGCAGAACATCTAGCTCTGAAGATGCTCCGGATTGTGTAGCACCCAAACCTCCATCGGGAGCCGTCATGATCACATCTAGTCTTAAAAAATCCCCGTTAGCTAACAACCCTACCAACTCTTTAAGCCGGAGCTCGGATAATATTCTACAAGGTCTTACAATGACAACCTCAACCATTTCCATGAATGAAAGTGGCTACAAAGGGATAAACACCCTGTCGAAAATCAACCGCAGCTCTTTAGACATCAGCACTTTAAGTAATGGTGGCTCCCACAATACCAACAACACAGTTGTGCGAAAAAGCTCAGTGGATCTAGTAAATTTCAATTCCAAGCCTGCCCCATTCTATGGAGGTGTGAATGGATCCAGTGAAATTCGGAGCAGTACTTTAGGCCGAGGAGGATCCAACAACAGATATCATCACGAGAATCATGGAATGTCAAATGGGAATTCAGATGCTTTTGCAACGGGAAAAGTATTGTGTGAGCGATCCCAAAGCATGATTGACGTCGGAGGACCAGCTCCCGGTGCACATAATAATTTCCGAAATAGTTACCACACGGAGTCCAGCATCATGGTAAACCAGAATGGAGCTGGGTCCGGTGGAAGATATAACAACAGTTCCACAATTTCCACCATTCACAGTGGGCGCGTTAACAACCACACCGCCACTGCAGCCAACAGTATTATGGAACAAAGGAGAAAGTGTATGACCAAACTGAGAGGCTTAGTTATTCCAGATGTTCCACCTTCAGACACTGTCGCCAATGTGTCAACAAATAATTCCGCGTCTGTAGTCGACCTTCCCACAATTATTAGCAAGGATGCCGTTATTCTTCCCCAAGTTATGGGCTCCACAAGACACAGCTTGAACAGTGGAACCTCACCCAAAAGCCTAATCACCCGTTCTGAATCCTTTGATGGGCTTTCCTCTTCCGATGACAACAGTAGCAGTCATGTCTCTTCAGCTTCTACTGTGTTGTCTACAACCAACAGTGCCAAAATCCGTGCGGGACAGACGGAGTCTTTATCTGACCTACCTGACTGGAAACTTACCACAAATGCCTTACCAAAATATTCACCAGCCTTTAAACGAAGGAGCTTGACAGCCTACCAAGCCAACTCTTTGAGTTCTTCCAATAAAACTAGCATACTTGCGCCTCAACCTTACAAACCAGCATCACAAACCACAACTTCACCAGTTACGAACAATACAACACCTGAGCCAAAAAGTCTGGAAAGTTTGACATCCCCTCGATCCGATTCCAGCTTTGAGTTTTCAGGCTCCCCCTCAGGAACTTGTGATAGCAATAGCAAGCAGACCACTGCCAATAATAGTCAGCCAATGCCGTTGAAACGAAATAGTATTGAAAAGGGACAAGACAAATATCAGGCACAGAGTGCTTCTCCTCCTTCCTCTGTTGAAGAAAGTGAAAAGGAGAAGGTCAAACCCAACAACCAAACCAAGGGAAAATACGAAAAGGGGGGCAAACTGGATGATAGCGATAATGACTCTGCAGTAAGTTCCAGTCGATCCTCTATTTCCCATGGGCTTTCCCCTCCAAACTCACCCACTCCTGAGGAGTCCTCAGCAACTCCAGATCCAGATGTGGGCGGTGAAAGCAGAGGTGATGATGATGAGGATGCCAATAAGGATGATGGAGGGAGCGGGGATCCTTCCTTGACAGATGATAACTCTTGGCGTATTCTTAAAGCACAAAGTGTAGAAGCCATAAATCGCAAGAATGTGCTAACCTCAGCCAAATTTAGTAGTGGTGGTGCTAATGCAAATGATGACAGTAGTATCGGCAGCAGCAACGGAAAGAACCGAAGGAGTGATGATGAAGAGGCAAGCTATGCTGATGCTGAGACGGAGGATACAGAATCCTCTTGTTCTGAACTTGAAGTTGGTAAAACAAGACGAAGAATGATTGTCGCTGGAAGAATCAACTTGAGCCAAAGAAGAAATTCCAAGGCTGACACTGAAGAAGAAGACTATGAAGAACTGGAGGAGGCGATACCAGCACACTTAAAACCTGTTCAGTTGCATTCGCAACAAAGCTCAGTTGATTTGGGAGATGACCTTGTGCTTCCTGGTTTGACAGAGTCGCCTCTGCAAGCCATATATGATATGGAAGTTAAAATGGCATATATCAACGAAGTTTGCGACGCACTTCCAGGCAGTGGTCGTTCCGATAGCTCCAGTCGCTACTTTTCAAGACGGGACTCGGAAGCAACCGTTATCGAAAGACCAATTGAAGCCGAAAGAAAGCTATCTATGGATATGATTGACAGCGCTGCGGAGAGACGTGCTAGAAACCGGAGTAGCTCTGGAAATGAGTCGGATTTCTCCAGCAGCATTTCCCAAAAGTCAAACATGAGCAGTAGCAGAAGTAGCCGGGATAGGGAGACAAAGCCGGAAGTGGATAGGTGGTCTCTCCTTGAAAAGAAGTACTCTCGAAGCATGACAGCTGTCAATTTAGTTGCAGCCAAAGCCACTGAACCAGTTGCCCTCTCTGCCACACTCACACCGGCTACTTCTGTACCCAAGATTGTTACTGGTGCTAGTGAGATTGTTGAAAAGAAGATTGAAAAAATTATTGAAAAAACAACTGTTGATGGATCACCCAAGAAGATTACAAACGCAACCATTCCTCGTGGAAGGAATGACTTTAAGTCTTTAGCTGAAAAATGGCAACAGATTTCTGGAGATGGAAAACCAACTTCAGCCCCTCCACCAGTTGGCCCCAAGCCATGCCTGTCACGTCAGAATTCTACATCTAGTTCATCCAGCACTGCTACCACAACCACCACGCTGAAAAGCAGGTATGATAGTGAGCCTGCACCTGAAATAATTCCCACATCAAGAATCATCGAGTCAGAAACCATTATAAAGGATCAGTCTCCCACTTCTCGAACCCGTCCAACCATTTCACCCAAGCCATCAATAACATCTTCTCCAGTAAAAAGTTCCACAATATCCAATGTCCTTGATGCCATTGAGGCTGACACGGCGTGGGCGGAAACGAGGCGAACTAATGATGGCCCTAATAATAAAACAACGACATCACGGCTGGTGAAGTCACCAAACCCAGAACCTGTACCAATGAATTCCACCAAACGCTCTGTGAGTGTGAATGATATCAGGAAAGCTTTTGAGAAGGCAGAAACCTCTGTCAGTACATACGGAAGAGAGGACAACAGTCAAAGTGTCAAAAAGGATGCTACTGCATTAACACTCCCATCAACTTCTGCACATTTCCGTGTCAGCTCTTTTGACAGCACGACGAGCGAAGAGAGTAGTGCAACAACCCCTGCTGGAATCTACGGATCAGTTAATAGCTTGGTCAGTTCAGCCCCCAGAGATCCTTACGGAAGCATCACATCTTTGGCATCTTCAACAAGCCTCATTTCACCGCAGGTAATTTATCATTTAAAAGCTTTTCTTCTTAGGCCAAATCTTTTTAGGAGAGAACTAGCGAAACTTGAGTATTATTATTATTAAGAAAGACAAAGAATGATTAGGTATGTGAGACGCATTTTATAAAAAAAAAATGGCTGCCTTCCTTCATAAAAATCAAATTGAAATACAAAATAGGTTTAGTTGAACTTGGCATGTTAAAGGGTCATCCATCATCGTTGCAAATGTGGATTCATGTCAAAAGCACTTGCAAAAAATGGACGTTTCTCTAAATGAGCTGAGACAAGGATGGAACTAGACAATTCACGTGTTTTTGTTGATGCTAATCATAATCATAATCCTGATGAGATAAGAATTCAACTCAGATATCATTATCAAATGCATTACATTATTAGGATAGTGCACTATAACGCGCATTTATCACAGAAGAACATATAGACAAACTAAACATTCGTCAACGATATTTTGCGTTATCATCATCAACGGATGAATGATGAATCCTAATCCAAGTTGAGTAATCACTCTCGGAGAACAACATCTTGACATAACTGTGATTTCTCTTGACATAACGATTGTATTATAGGGGATGTCATGTGATGGTGATACTCATGCAAAAGTTTTTGATTTGTAAATACATACGTATTCCATTCCTTATTCTTTATACCTGCGTATTGCATATCAGTTTTTATTATCCTTAACAAGGATGCATTTCAATCATTATTTCATTAGGGATTACTTACTATTCTAATCCCATAGTTTTATGTGGCTGTTATAATAATAATATGCGATGCGACTATGTCAGGCATTTGTTTCATCATGAGTTATTCCATCTTAAGAAGGAGATGATGCACTCTGATCTTAGGTGTTGTGAATACTAAATTTATCACTTTTTTTTTGTATCCACTTTTGTTAATTTATTTATCATACATGGATGGACATAAATATTGAAATGTGTTCAGGAGCGTGATGGGCTCGTGATTGTTCGTTGACGGGATATGGTAAACATCATTAAACTGCAGGAATCCTTCAAGTCATGATCGTGTTTGTTTCTTCGTCAATAGAATAAATTCAAATGAATATTTATATCTTGTATTAAAAACTGATTATTCAATCCCGTTTGTTCATCTGTCATAAACAAATGAAACCTGTGAATTCATGCGGCTCACACTATATGAATACGTTAGAGTTGTGGTTTGTGATTCATAATTGAAACGAGGATTTCAAAATATCCTTCATTTCTATATGGAGGTTTGTTTTAGTTGTCTTGTCTAAAATATTTTTGAATCATAATGCTGAACAGAATTTTAATTAAGAATGTGTCATATTTTTGTGTTATGTAGGAATTACAACAACTCATTGATGAAGCCAACCAATCCTTAGAAGAAGCTGGTACACCTTGTCATGAAGTGGCGGTTGTAATTTTACACCGAGAGTTTGTTGGAGGCAGTCTTGGAATCACACTTGCCGGTGGAGCAGACTATGAAACAAAGGAAATTACTGTACGTTGAGTATGCAATATGAAGAAGCGTATAAGGTCAAAAATGGAGTTTAGAATGAATTATTGATTTTGATGGTTTATGAATGTTTTTCCCCAGGTTCATAAAGTTATCTCCGGCAGTATTGCTGATAGAGATGCCCGTGTTCATCGTGGAGACAGAATATTATCCATTAATGGAAAGAACACAAAAGGATTAACGCACCGTGAAGCTTTAAATTTGTTGAAGGTGAGTATTAGTAAAGTATTTCTATTGGTTCTACAATTATTCATCTTCCAAGCAGTCTTGGTTAAAATTGGAAACTAAATAACTTTTTGTTTCATTAGGCACCAAGAACCGAAGTTGTTCTGGTTGTTTCAAGAGGACGAACCTCTTCCAATGGCTTTAAAACAATTGACGAGACAACAATAACTCTTGACAGAGCTGTGGAACCACTCCTGAACGGCAGTCTGTCAAGTTTACTAGAACCGGATGATGATACGACCTACAAGTGGGGTCCCTTGAGAACAGTTTCTCTTACCAAAGATGGAGCAGGTCTGGGTTTCAGTTTGGAAGGTGGAAAGGGATCTATCAACGGAGATAGACCTTTGACAGTGAAAAAGATTTTCATTGGTGAGCACTCGTTATTATGCGTACTCTCTTTATTACTTTCCTTTTATGAGCGTTGATAGCAATAATAATCATTTTTATAACCATTTATAGGTGGACCAGCAGAGAAATGTGGGGAAATGAAGGTGGGTGATCTCATCGTGTCGATTAATGGTGTCAACATGTCAACCAAATCGAGGACTGAAGCATGGAACTTTATGAAAAAGTTGGGAGATGGAGAAGTCAAAATTTCAGTTCGCTCAGCATTGGCATAACATAATACAGACATATATAGCATGACCTGTAAATATTTTACATACATATTGCAGATATATTCGTTAGTTTTTGAATAATATGTAACTTTGTGCGAGAAACTTGTAGACTCAGTCAATATGTTTCAATTTTTTCAAACTAATAAATTGTTGTACATACTTGTTTGAAATCATGTACAAAGTGTATTCATGCGCAGCTTAAAAAAGTAACCCATTTTTAGTACCTAATCTAACACTACTCTCCACTCGATAGTAAGTAATATTAGTAAAAACGAAAGCCAAACTGCATTCAAACTATATTATTATTGTACAAAGCAGATTATTAGTACCAAAATGTTTGGTATATATTGATATGTTTGTCATCGTAAGTAGTTTGAAACTGGCAAGGTAATATTCCATGTGCGGTATGGTATTATATGATGCATATTTAAAACCTGTGTATTAATTATATCCTATCCAATTGTCTGTAAATGCCTTAATCATTGTCCTTGTGCCTGATTACCCTTTAATTACTGATACCAAGTGTGCTTTAATTTAAAAACGGACTTGCTATGTATTTTTTTACTTACAAGTTGTTTCGCTTATGTTGATCGCGAGTGGATGAGAGATTCCCTAAAAAAAGAGCCATTGTATGTGGGTTAATCCGTCATGCTGTTTATTATTATGTCGAGCAATCTGCGTAGTATCTGATTGCCTTGATACATTCATTACAATAAAGTAAATCCGCAATTTTAGTGTCTTAACGATCCACTTTTCAAGTCAAGTTATAAAAATTGCTATACAGAATGTTGCAGTTTTGGTAAGATATCAGATTTTACACCGTTTCTGGGTCCAATGAAGCTTTAATTTTGTTTGAGTGAAAAACGAACAAATATTGATGATAGAGAAAAAGTTCGTTTGAATGCGATCGTTTTGTTTTGTTTCTCTTATGTATGCAACCGGTTTCACTTTGCATAATAATAATAATTTCTGCAATTACAGAAATTTTCAAGTGAAAGTAGAAGTCCAAAGTGACTCCAGGTATTTTGGAATTTTAAGCTTATCTAACTGAGTTGATGAAAGAAAGTCGATTTTTCTTTTCATGAATGATTATTCTGTTTAACGTAACTTTGAACCTTCTTGAGTTTGTACATTGTCTGTATAGATAACCAGAAAGATTGTATTCATCGTTATATAAACTACTGCTTATAGTTTTCGCATGCAAATTTCGGTGTATGTGTTACAAAGACTACATATACTACCACCACAAATAATTTTAACGCTAATGACATCCGTCTTGAAATCGGATATAGTAAATAAATATATAGCTATACCCAAATTGAGATGGGAGAGAAATAATTATGAAATTGTTTACTTTATTAATATTTTGTAGTAGCACGTTGCTGAGTCCAATGCATTTTGCTTGATGAAATTTAATTAGAATGACGGTTGATGTCATATCACCAATTTTAGCTTTCAGAATATTATGTATAAAAGTTTACACATAAAGTAATTAGTAGATGTAAGCATATCTAGCATAATATTTAGTATAATATTTGAATAGATTTCTTATGCCGTTGAGAAGTGCGCGTTGCGCTGTGTGTATTACCTATTAAGCAAAAAAGGTATGTTGTACAAGTATGGTGATGGAAATATCTGTTTAAAGTTGAACAATAAAAGAAAGTGGATACTTACAAATAAAACTTGATTGTGTTGTTGACTAAAATTTATTTTATTGCATCATTTTTTACCAAAATTTTGGCAGCAATGAGACTGCTGCTTCAATGAAATTTTGGTAACCTATACTTCCAAAATCTGGGATAAACATGAGACTTATTGTGAGAGCAAACAAGAGAGGAACCAAAATTGGGATTAGTATGGGTGACCCAATGGCGACGGTGATTTCTTTAGTCCATAGCAGTCCCAGCCCGGCTACTCCAAGCGCGTTGGGTACCGAGGTCAGAAAATTTGGGGCTGGAGGCGGTGGAAGTATTCTTGACTCGGGAATCGATGGCACTGTATCAATATGATTATTTTGGTTTGTGAAATGAGAAATGAAAAAATGAGAGTGCAAAATAATTATCAAAATTACCATACCTTTTGATGAACTGGAATTTATGGATAGTTTTACCATTTTCCCACTCTCACATTTTACTTTGTATGTTATTATGACTAGAACAAAACAATATATAAAAATTCGCTTCGAAACTAAACTGAATTCAGAATTCATTGTCAACTCTCATGTCGAACCTGCACCTCAAACTCCGAACAGCAACTGATGGCCAGCGGAGAAGGCTTTTTGCATAAAATTTACATGAACCTACTTTCTGTTGATTGAAAACGTTTCCTATTAAGAAGACGAAGAAATGGGGTTAATTTTTTTCTGTATAGTGTAATAATCCAATGCGTCTAGAGGTCCGCTTTACCACTCTCCTTTGTTCATGCCTCGCTCGCATATGTAATTCGTCACCGTTATCACCATCATGACAAAAAACTTAGTCATCGTTCTGATTAATTTACACAAAAAACCCCTCACCTTGAGTCAACATTAATTCAAATTGTGATAAAAGCATCCACAAACAAAATGCATCCTAGAAATGCCGTGGGACTTGATGATGGCAATCTTTATTTCAAGTTCGGTATTTTTATCGGTGGATATTTATTTACAATTTCCGTTTCATTAAATTACATAATTACACAGTTTTACAAGCCAAATCGTATTCATAACACAATCATACAATATGTATCACAGTTCACTCTAATCAATCGGCTCAAGTCACCAAAAGAAAAACTGTACATTTATACTTCCATTTATATACAGATAGTTACAAAATTACAGACTTTAAACGGGAATTCTGCTACCATATTCTACAAACTGACTCTTCGTTGGGACGTGGACAATTCCATGTTTCTGCAAATTCAAATGAATTTTGAAGTACTCCTCTAACTCGGAATCTATTTGGGCTATGAACACCAGTTTTGATTTGGCCCTCCATCCCTTGCTTTGTGTATGCACCACACCAAATCTATTTTAGCAAAGAATATAATTAATAAGTAAAATTAGTAGGTCAGTGTTCCGCTTTGTGATAGTAATGCATAAATAAATTACTTGTGAAAATGCTACGAAGAATAATTGCTCTGGAGTAAAATGTAAACCCGGAAGTCTGGGCTCTGGACCATTTTTCCGGGTGTAGGATTGATAAGCTCTGAATGCTTGTCTAAGCCCTCCATTGTCAGCAATGTTCTCACCCAGTGTATTGTTGCCATTCAGCTAATTTTGCAATATTTCATTAAATAAATTAGGGCCTCTTTCTCGTTATATATTATACGAACTATCTAAAATGTTCCTGATAATACGTTTATACCGTCATATTTGCTTCTTCAGCCGTATAGCTTTCATACTGATTCACAAAGCATTTAGCTCGCACAGTATATTGATTGACTGTTTCTTCATCCCACCAGTCAACAAGGTCTCCGTCCCCATCACTTTGTCGACCTTTCATTAGCATTTAAAAACTATATATAAAAGACGACTAACATTGTTGAATTTAAATTTTACAAAGAAAACTTACCCCTATCATCGAATCCGTGGGTAACCTCGTGACCAATCACCATACCTGCATGACACATATGACAAACCTTTATAGACATACTAGTTCTTGGTAAGAAACTTGTGGCATACTTTCACCTTGTTTGTTAAACATGACCTTATCGTCTTACCAATAGCTCCATAATTGAGTGCCCTGTAATTCAACGAAATTGTCATATTTAATCGAGAACCCCAGAATATTAAATGTTTGCATTCTTAATGAATTAGGTATACATGCAATGCATTGCTTACTGAATTGGCTTCCCAGTGAAGTAGAAAGGCGGTTGAAGTATCCCACCAGGAAATGCTGAATAAATTTATTCGATCAATTAGTATCACTTTATAAGCTGGCATGACTTTACAAATGATCATAAATACCTAAATATTTGCTTACTTATAGAGTTGTATGTTGAGGAGTAAAACGCATTGACCACAGTTGGGTCGGATATCCATCTTTAAAAATTTTCAGAAGTCATTGCCAATGAGTCATGATTATTCTTAACAATAGTTTCTGACGAGCAATAGATTGACTTACTTTGATGGATTTTTTGAGCGTTTGATGTGTTTCAGATTATCCAAATTTTTCCAGTCAATCAGTCTCAACATGTTTTTAAAGTGATCTTCAGACATAACTTCAGGAACCCCGTCATACTCATCCCTTAATGCAGAATGATTGTTGGCCTTGTCCAGCAACCACTCTGGGTATCCAATGAAGTTTTTCATTTTCTCAGCCTTTTGCTTCGCTTTCACTTTTGTGGAAGCTTCTCCAAACCAGTCAATTTCGTTCAGTATGTCATAGAACGCTTGTTGTATATTTCCAATCATATCTTTCATCTAATAATAATCAGGATTCGATCAAACTAATCCATTTGAAATTATATAAATGTATAATTAAAGAGACAGAATCTAACCTGATGTTGGAAGTCGGATGTAAATTGATCTTGAACATAATGGTAACTAATTGCCATCCCAAACAAGGAATTGGCTCGATCAGAACAAACTTGCCACCTTGGAGGAGGATACATAGTTCCTTGAGTCTTCTTGGCGTAATGGAAAAGGATATCTCGAAGGTTATTGTTGACATCATTTGCGTAATTCAAAATTACTCGCCAGCGTAAATAATTCCCTAATTTAAAAAGAGGTCATGGTCAATGTGCCTATACTTTCCTTAATGTAATGTCACATAAATAGTATAGTATGAATTACAAAGTATATCCTTATTTTCTTCCGAAGTATTTTTCAAAATGTTTCCAAATTCCATAAAGTATGGAATATCTCGTACAATGACTCTCAGCAACTTGATATCTCCAAGTTCTGGAACGTTTTTGAAGATTTCTTCAATATAGTCATCCCAGTTTATCATCTGTAACATCCACAATAGATCGTTTAAGGATGGTGCTTTCATTACTCAAAGCTGTTTATTATTAAAAAAATTCAAAATTACACACCGACGCATTTGAAGTTAGATTAGATAGTTGTGCTATAGTCATGGGGTTATAGAGTTTAGTCCTATCACGCCTGTCTTCCGGCTTGGTGCTAATCTGAAAATTTCCATACAAAATGGAATTTAAGAATCATTAAGCAACCCGAACTGCCAAATTAACGAATTATTTATAATAACTACCTCGGCTATTTTTGTCTCAAAGTTCACAATTTCCATTGCTATCTCTGTATAATTTCTGGTGAGATTTGGATAGACCGTTTCCCATATTTCTTGAATAAGCTCTACATACGCTGTTTTGTATGCATGCTCAGGAGTTTGAACCATGTATATTCTGTTCAGTCCAAGAGTAGGTTGGTCAATCTTATGAAAAAATTAATGAATTTAGATTAAAGCTATATGCTTAATTGTAGATATGTTATATGCTGTACAAATAATACTCACATAAATTGTATGACGAGCTGTATTTTCTTCATCTAAACTAACACTTGTTGAAATAAGAAAATTTCCAGCTACAACTCTCCGAAGTTCACCCAATTTTTTGCCGAGCTCATTCGGGTCAAGCGTGCTCTCGTCAAAAACTTCATTCATCAGTTCACTTAATTCAGCATGACTAGTCGTGTCTGAAATAAATTTAATTTTGAAGCCATCAGACGGCAAGCATTATGTAGTCTACATCTAAAATGGAATGCGCAATTACTTTGAGCTAAACAACTGTTGTAAAATTTCTTTGCAATGTTTAAAGGAAGTGGATCTTTTTCGTCCATTTTGCGCTCCAATATTTCTGAAATGGTGAAAGTATACAAAATTTAGTTAGAAGAAAGTAGATCAAATTGGTTTTCAACCCCTCATTTTCTCCACAACCTTGAACCTTCTTTCAAAAACTACAAAACATTTATCACCTCGAATCTTGCGATTAAGATGATCCCTCAGTACATTGAACTGATTCCATGATGAAGCAGTATCAGGTATGGGATTATTTTTGAGCCAATTCCCACAAGCGAATTGGAAAAAATTGTCGCAAGGTGAAGCAGATAAATCCATTGACTTTATCATATCTCCAGCCGCAGTTACACATTCCTTTGTATCGCAAACGTTGCCTACAACTTTCAGCTCGTCATTCTTTTCTAAGAACCAGATACAAATTTTTTTTATACAAGATCTGCACTTTTTTCTTTGCACAGGTATTTTAAATTTTATTTGGGCTTTACTTTTCAGTTGCACTCCAAAGAAAGTGGTAACAAACAAAAGCCCTAGTATGATTAAACTGAGCACTCCCAACACAACCTGGAGTTTCCTCTCCCTTCCAGCTTGTTTTCTTAAAAATCATATTTAAAAAACGGATTAATTTGAAGCTAAGCATATACACATTCATATCTAAAATTAATTTAGTTTACTTCCATACATTTTCCCCATGTTTTGAATTATCCTAGTTAAGATGAATACGACTTTATTTTAAACCTTATCCTCGTGAAATCTGTTCAAATCACTTTTCATCACACTTTATACCTTGGCATTTTGGCACAAAACTCGCAAGGGTTCCCAAGTAGCGTTGATGAAGCCACCTTTAATTTGAATTAAAAACACTTTCCACCAATTTATACACTTTGACAGTCAACCTTATTTCAAAATGGGAATAAAACAGAAATGTTCGAAAAGCCAAGTTTTCTTATGGTTGTAAATGCCCGGTGAGTACAGCTCCAGGAAGTCATTCTGTCACTTCCGAACTCAAGCCATTTTATAGGAATGTGCAACCTTTGTTATTAAAATTTGAGTTTGTTTTGCTTTCTATCAGGCATTCAACCTCAACCGTTCATGTAGATATCAATTCAGATAATGATTAGTCAATAAATCCAGCCTTAAGATTTTATACATTTATATTGTATCCAGTCACAGTTGTAATAACTTGAATCAGTACATGAGAGTGTTTGAAATGTTTTTGCGTGTTATATTACAGCATTCTTGCGAGTTCGACAGACTTTTTTTTGACAAGTTGGTTAATGTATGTTTGAGTGGGAGTGTGTATTTGTGGATTTGCATGCGGTACTTGAGATGGCAAAGACTCATGACATGCGTGCAAGCATTATGATGATCTTTCATTTCATTATATAGTCTACATGACGTTTCCTTGAATAGAATATAACCGAGCATCAGATACAAAATTCAAAAATAAACACACAATAGAGCGAACACGTATAATATAATTCCGATGCAGTAAAACATACACAACAATGCATTGAAATTTGAAAAGGAAAAGTACACACATATTTGCAACTCTGCTCTCTGCTCTGGCCATGGATAGCGGATAGAAGTCATTCTGATGTTAAATCATCATTATATGAGAGACGAAATAAAAGGATTGGACGTAATGATAATTTTTTTTTGTGAAAAAAAATGTCCTATCTGTAATCTTTTGTGGCTTTATGCTTAGATTTTTGTTCCCTTCCATTCCAATTCGAATGACAAGGTATTCCCACTTCTCACCTTAAAAATCATGCGTAAAGCGTTGGATATTTTTAGCCTCACAGCAGCTCAACTCATAATTTTAAATTTAACAAAACTGCAAAAAGATTCAACTCAACATGGTAGCTGATTATGATGAGATCTATGTAACGTAACATTATCAGCATGCAGTGCCTTTTAAAATCGCATAACGTTCATTTCATAACACAGCGTCCTTTCCTTGCTACACTGTATTGAAGCGTATAATTCATAAATCAACGGTCATAAGCTGTATGTCATAAATAGCATAGCATGTATCCAACTAACTGGCTTTACGCACCAGCTTTTATTTCCTAATTTAGTAAACTTTTTTCCCCAAAAAAAATCTAGGTGATTTTTGCACGTAACAAGTAAAACTGCGTGCTGATGATTATGTGACACACGATACCACATGATTAGAAGTGGTTTGGTGGATGTGGATTCATATATCAGTGACTGTGTGCAAAGACGCTCTCTTCTATTTACAACCAGAGTCTTCCTGAATTACAAAAAACTGTCAGTGAGCATTGTGTATGTTGTGTATTGCATTCTATTTCCTCTTTAGTGCAATAATTAATGTGTGAGTTGGGCTACTGACTGAGGGAATGAATGGATGGAGTATTTTTAGCAGATCATATCTTACACGAGGAGACAGACTCACTCACAATATATGCTGTGAAAATTATCAAAGATGAAATCACTCAACCTTAACAAAATCAAGCCTGAGCCATGCCATGCTGCAGTTGTTAACAGGCAGAGCTTAAATAATGTAACGAGCCGACAAAGAATTTTTGTGTCAAAATGTGAAGCATGCAATGATGCATAGGATTCTGTCGCGTTCTCATTATTAAATTGCTAACAGCACCTGAACGAACAGTGAAAGCGTAACGGATGGGCACACGCGAATCTGATTGATGCACTTAGGTTCGTATGTATTTGGAATGTGCCAGTTTTAGGCTTAAATTAAACATTTTGCCAATTCATTCACTTGGACTCAACTTACATAGCTGCGGCTGGCTGTGAATTAGATGACGTTTTTCGAATATCGTTTTTTTCATAATTTTCTCAATTGAATAAAGTCATCGCTTTTGCAACATTCATGACATCTTCAACACAATTTTGTAAAAGAGGCTACTACGTGTTTCCTCAAATTTATGCTGACTCACTGCAATCATTGGATTTATCTGTGGCATATTCCACGGTCTGTATATTAACTAATTTTAAATGTATGCTACGTCAAATCAAGTCTTCAACATGTGCGCATTTGGAGGGATGAGGAAAAATGAGCTGAAATGAATTCATTTTTGTATATAACTTTTGATTTTGATATCTTTCCTAATATGCATCCGGGGGATGTGATATAATATTACGCAATGAGATTTTATAACGCTCGACTTGCTCAAAACTCCGGAGATGGTTGAGTTGAAGTTGAAGTAAACTGGGTTGCAAAATCTGCAATGTATGCCTGAATGCATAATATGGGAACACAATTTGAGGTTTGACGCATGGCCGTCATTGATTTCATTTGCAAACAATGAAATAAACAATTCTTTACAAAAGTAGAAATGCAACTATATATAGATAAAATCAGCCTACTTCCGATTTTTTTTCAAATTGTCAATGAGATGTGATTTACTGAGGCTGCTGTGACATTGGAAAGGCCACGTGGAATCTTTTGGTTCAGATCATATTGTTTTTGTTCCAGGCTAGTAGTAATGCCTATTGTTTTATATGCATATATTATTTACTGCACATAGATAGTACATAAGCAAATGGCCAGAATAAGAAATAGATTGACAATCTACACATGATAATGCATGCATAATGCAATTCATCGCGTGCAGTCAAACATGCAAATAATTGTATACTTTTCCTGTAGAAAATTGGAAGTAATTATGATTTCTGTGTAATTTGTTTGCGTACATCATTTGGTCTCTTTTTCCTGTGTCCAAAAAATTTAAAGTATACATAATTGATACAAAACTGGTTATATCATCCGTGAAGTAATAATAAAAATGGTTGACGTATGTTTAAAAATACTTCTTCTGCTCTACAACAAAAATAAAACAAAATGTGAAGTTTACTTGTTAATTTCATTACACCTCTCATGACTCATATTTAGTCATATCTTCAAATTATTCGTTATACATTGTAATACAGACATTTAACACGTTATGATTCACCAAGTGAAGTCAAATCAATTTCAATGTATGAGATGTAAATCAGGGCTGTCGAAGGTGAGAGGAGAATATATCATAGAACACGTTTATCGTATGGACACGTATGGCATATAATACAGATTTTCATTATCCATAAGTATGCTATATGAGCAGATAGATTCCAGGGTGACCTGTTTGTAAAGTCGTCTTATGACACAACATATTATATTTGTAATATATGATAAGTGAGCGTTCACGTTCATGCGCTGGTCTTACATACCTATATGCTATTTACGTTATCTAACATGATGTTATATGCTCTCGAGTGTATTATCATCATCATCATAACATAATCTTTTAAGTACCGTAAAGATACTGTGTTTGTAAAAAATTCCAGCTTTATATAGAGATTTGTTTTTAACTTGATCCCTGCCCATTTAATGTTACAAAATAGTAGAACAAAAAAGTAAGCTCAAATAGTATTCCAAAAGTCTTTCGGTTTGAGTCTATTGCTTGCCATAATATATTTGCCGTGTCTCACCCAATAATTTATGTACTTTTTAAATTCGTTCGTTTTGTAAAATTGTCCCTTTGATTTCAATTTTTTTTAAAACTACGTAAAAATGTCAGAAACCCCGATAGTTGTTATCGACAATGGAGGGAACACGGTGAAAGCAGGCATTGCTGGAGACGACCATCCCTCTGCCGTGATTCCGACTGGTGTTGGTCTTCAGGAGTTTTTTAACTTATCCGATTTAGACACTTTTAACAGATACATGGAAATAACTTCTAGTGGAGACCTCAAGGTTCGAAACCCAATTTCCCATGGAGCAGTTACAAATTGGGAAGATATGGAGACCATATGGCGACATGTAATTCAAGACAACCTTCATATAAATCCTGAAGAAGCCAGTATACTTATGACTGAACCCATGGCCAATCCAAAACCAGCTAGAGAAAAAATTGGCGAGATTCTGTTTGAAAGTCTGAACTTCAATGCGATTAGCATCGCGACAGCTCCCATTTTGCCAATGTACGCAGCAGGGAGAACAACCGGCATTGTGGTTGATGTTGGGGATGGCATCACTCAAGTAGTTCCTGTTTGGGGAGGGTACATATATTACGCTACTTAGCATGCATGTAGATTAAGGTTATCTACGTTCTTCAAGGAAATAAGGTCAATATCAATTATTTGTTCATAAACAGATATCCAATTACTCAGGCAATGGAGCGAATAGATTTTGGAGGACGTGATATTACTCAATTTTTCAGCCGAGAGCAGCTCAACAGGCAAAATCAAAAGTTGCCCCATGAAGTATTCAAACTTCTTAAGGAGAAAACGTGCCATATTGTCCTTGATTATGATCAAGCAACGGAAAAATCCTCGAGCTCGACCACATTTCAGCTACCAAATGGTGATCAAATTGAGGTTGGGGAGGAAGCATTCAAATGTCCAGAATTTCTCTTCAACCCAATGAAGTTTGAGGAAAGCGAAGCGACAAAACTGGGACTCCATCAACTTGTGTACAAAGCCATTATGAAAACCAACATTGATGTTAGGAAGGATCTCTATGCAAACATTGTTCTCAGTGGCGGTTCCACTTTATTTCCGGGTTTTGTTGAGAGGCTCGAAGCTGAGCTGAAAAAGTTGGCTCCTAGCAGCGTCAAGATCAAAATTGTAGCTCATCCAGCAAGGAAGTACTTTTCGTGGATTGGGGGCTCAGTTTTGGCTTCATTGACAAGCTTCCCCGATACTTTGATAACTAAACAAAGTTGGGAGGAAGGAAGTGGAAGAGCCGCGTTACATAAAATGTATGAAAATTAGCCATTATGATATAAATGTTTTAAATTACCCTGGCCTGTATTGTATTCTTTGTATGCATGCAATTTATGTGTTTCCCATTCTGTACAATATATATTGACTGACCAAATAAATTATTTATTCTCATATATTGTTAAAAACTGCAACTATAATAATGAACTCATTATTCATTTTCAAAACAAAATTATTTTTATGGCAGAAGCGTCCATACTTTTCACACAAAGTAATGTATCCTATTGAAGCTGCTTTAAATGTAACGAATGAACAAACTATACCTGCACAGCGAATGTATCTCTTTTCTCAAGTTGTTTTTCAACGGAATAGATACATTTTTGTGTAATGTAGATGCTGAACCCGATGCTCCCGAAGAGGCTTCTTCGTGATTCCCGAATGCGGGTAAGATCTCCGTGTAAGTAATAGCTTTATTATAACGCACATGCTACGTCAGCGGGTTGGACGAAAAGACGTGACTTGCCTGTTGCTTTCAACATCTGCTTTTGCCTTTCCGCACCGAATTGAATAATTAATATATTTAGTTAATTTGGTGCTACTAAACAAATCGAAACGATGGACTCTCGAGATATAGAAGGAAACAAGGGCTCCGACAGAGAGAAATCTCTTCGGGAAGAAAATACCAGCCTTAAGGTATGCTGAGTTTGGTTTCATTTCTACTTTTTATAAGTACGTACGTACTGCGTCATATTTCGAAATTGCGTCGTTCATGCAACATGATCATTATTAAATAATATTTTAAACTCTAGACCCAATTGAAAGAGCTTGAAACTACCTACAGCAGTCTGCAAGCCGAATTCAGCAAGTCGATAAAAATGCGAGATCGGCTGGACTCACTGTGCAAGGAGCTTCAGAAACAAACATTGTCTATCAAGGTTCTGCTCATTGATCCACTTCCTTTCATGCATTTAAAACTCACTCAACCAAGCCATGGTTGAATCGAGTCATAGCTTGCAGATCACATTATGGATACAGTTTTTTTGCATAAATTATAGGAAGAGAGTGCAGCAAAGATTCAGGAAGCGGAAACACAAGGAAATCAGTTGGCTAGTGAGGTCACGAGCAATATGGGTATCATGGAATCAGTTCATTCAAACCTAGCCACAACAACAAACGAGAGTATAGCGGTGAGACAATCTTTTACTTTTATGTATTGCAGTTTTTGATTATGCAACTTGACTGAGCGTTTTATTGCAAATCAGCGTCACAATGCGTAAAATTTTACATGATGCTTAAAATAACCGTATATCAACTGCATGGATCCTTTTATGCTGTTAACTATGTTGGGTAAGAGCGAATAGTTATATTCAGAAGAAGCTATCAGAGTTCGGTGCTTAGCACATATATTATTATACACTTCTTACATGTGTGTATAATTGCACCATTTCTTCATTACACGCTTAATTATTGGTCCCGATATTGAACGGATATGATGAAATACGTTACAAGCACACCTGCTAACTAGAAAGGGACAGAAAATGAAGCTCAGATTCATATGAGAGTGTTAACATAATGAAAATTTCACTGCTACTTACTTGGGCTACCATTGAATAAGTCACAGTAAAGAGATGACAGCCAGTCATTCCGACACGAGTTGTTGCAATTTCATGCAAAATCAATGAAAGCTGTTTGTGAGACAACTCTGACATTGAGGTTTCGTCTAGGTGCTTAGAAATCCAAATTTCCAAGTAGCCAACCTGAATCAATGGCAAATCATTTATCACGCTAAAGATTTAATTGCAAGTTGAAATCATAATGAATTACGAGACGACATTACACAACTAATACTTACCTGTCGACAAATATCTGCTGATGACAGAAAAGTCAACACAAGGCCAGTGTAAAAAGCTATGAATTTAGCTCGAACGAGCACATCATTACTCACAAGCAAGTTGTCCAGATTAATGGAGTAGTAAAACAGAGATGTGACCGTGAACAAAAAGTACACTGGCCCATAAGCATTATTGATTAAGTCGGACAATTCTGTGAGATGTGCATATTTTTCGTAAACTGAAGACCAATTATTTCCGTTTCGTTCATTCCTTCTAGAGGTTGTAGTTGTAACGCATCCTCGTAATCCCTGTGCAAAACTTTTTGCACTGAGCCAAAATGTAAAAGCCCCGACAAGGATGAATAACTCTTCGTAGAGCCCGTTAATCCTTCTGAAATACAAGCTGATACCAGATACAACTGCAGTTACATGGTTGATTGGTGTCATATTCTCAAATTTTGGGATATTATTATCTCCTCCGCTGCATGATGACTGATTATGCAAAAATAGTGTGTATTTAGCGCGTAGAAAAAGACACCTATAAAGATACTCAGGGTTCCATTCAGAAAAGGAAAATGTGTCAGTGCCAAAGGCGAAACAAGCTGAACCGATTATTGCATTTGAAATGCAAAATGCAACAGTTAGCACTGGGACCTTTGTCTACAAACAAAGAAAACCCACTAATTTTAACCTAGCTTTCAAAAATTGCAGAACCTCAAGTAACAATGCAACTTACACTCCACGTTCCCTTCAGAAAGTACTCGTTTTTCTTGACATTAAAGAAATTAACGATTTCAAGGAATCTCCCAGAATGACGCCACATTGTTTCGCAAATAAGAATGTGGAATATAAGGTTGCTCAATGCATTCGACACACGAAAGTATGAAACCGGATTCCACGCTTGGTGTGGTCTGTTGGGCCATGACTCTCTGAATTCTGACAACCTTATGAGAATTGAAGTCGCTGAGATTGCCATACAGATCACCTGCAAGTTGCATAAATGTAGCTGCATTCAAATTGCCCTGTTTGAGTCACAGTAATTGTAACATTAAGAGATTGGAGGTGGTTTTTGGTTGGGTTACCTGCTGTGGAAGCCATTTGTGAAGATAAAATTGGTCATGTTCATCTTGCTGGAATTTGAATGGAGAAAAACACAAATAGTATGAAAAGTTAAAATATGTTGATATAATAGATGATAAACTGAGTGCTTCTGAAGGGATATTTTCATTGTTTGACAAATGGGTTTGTCTGGAGCTTGTTGGAACGAATATGAGAAGGAACTTGGAGATGTAATGAGTTGCTGCTCGGACAGATAACGGGTCTGTGGTTGAAGTGACCATATCGCTTGCTGATGCAGTGTCTTGAATGGCACGACGGGAAGTCACAGAAATTTGAGGGGATAGAGGATACATATCTTTTGTTAAACTGTGTTGATGGTGTTCTAAGACCAGTTACAATTAGTATTAGACAAAAGTTCAAAACTGCATTCGTTTTGTACTGAAACTAAGATTCTCAAAGTATGTTGCGAAATATAGAATGTTTTATCGTCAAAAACATTCGCATCGTTATACACATTCCTTGTCACATGCATTAAACATGCACTAACCACGTGTTAGATATTGACAATTCGACATTTATTACTATGCTATTTTAAATGTCATGTTGATGTTGAAGCGTTTTAGTACGAAGTAAGGTCACGCAAAATGTAGTGAAAGTTCTATGCTGAGCTGCACAGTCAACAATTTGAGCACTCTAATTCAGTTTCTTTTGTAACATCTGAAACGAGTCTGAAGTATTAAGTAAACACTATTAGCACAAGCACAGGTTATGCGTAATATTTAATGATTGAAGAATAAATAGTATCGTGAGTCTAAGACCATATTGACAATACATTCCTATTTCGTATCTGTAGTTGTAGTGTCCTGCAGCTTGAGTAAAAGCTAAAGCATTAGTTAGATAAACATGATGCATAACAAACTAGAAAGTAAAAGCTGGTCAAGTTAACCTTTGTTTCCCCAATCCAAACCATTTAACTGAATTTTTATATTTTGACATTTTAAAACACTTCTTGAATGAACATGGAAAATTGGGAAGAGAAATGTTTGCAAACCCATGCATTCATGCGTACTTAATTGCTTTTGTGATGTCGACTGCCAATAATTTACAACTATGATTACTTATGACTATGATTTAGGCAAAGAAAGCAAATGCGGATTTGATTGGGCAGATAGGAACCCTTAAAGAACATTATGACAACCGACAAAAAGTAAGTACTTTGAGAGCTTCCTAAACATGAGGTATTGTTATTTGCTTAAAATTTTTAATGAAATTTGGTTTAATTTAGTACAGCATCATATTAGATTTCCGATTAACGTATATTTTGTGCATTTTAGGATCTTACCGTAACTCTTGAAGAGACCAATGATGGTCTTATAAGAACTAAACTCGAATTATCAGAACTGAGAATGAAATATGCCCAAGACAGGGAAAAGACTTATGGTGACATGCAAAAATTGGCAACCAGTCTTGTTGAAAGTCGTCAACAAATGAAAAACGCAAAGGAGCTCGAACTAGAACTGCGAATATTAATTCAAGACTATGATCAAAAGTTCAGCCAGCTACAGAAAGCGTTGGAAGAAACAAACGTTGCGTACGGTGTGTTTAAGGATGATATGGACAAGGTCAAGCTTTTAAAACTTATCTGAATTTAAAGTTTCCTTCAAAAGTTACACTAATTATTTGCTTTGTGTTATGTTGATTTAATTCAGGTCGCATTGCGAGCTAAAGAGCTTGAAACAGAAACAATGCTTTGGCAAAAGAGATGGGATGAAAGCAATGAAGAGTTGTCTGGAATGACAAAAAATCATCACGAACTGCAGACCAACCTTTGCAACGTTCATGAAAAGCTAATTAAAATCACAGGTTTGTATCGAGTATTGGAGAAAGAACGATACGACATGATGACAAAGCTGGGACGCCAAGAACAGGCCCTAGCGAAGAGTGCTGTTGAATTGCTACCACCAGAACGTTTTTTGGAGAAATAACAGGTGCTGGGTGTGAGCCAACTCATTATAGATGCTAGTTTTGCAATATTACAGTAAATCAATGGATCTTTCATATTAATCATCTTACAAAGTAAAAACTTTCATAATTGACCGAGAAACAATCACTAAAAGCATTAATCATGTGTGTACTTCAAATATTAAAAATTGATTCATCGTTTACTATTAAGTAAGTACCTTCTTGTATTACAAACATACTAGTATCTATTTATGTAACATTATGTAACTTTTTCTGTGAGGTTACTCATTTCGGTAATACGATTGAACCATTGAAGACAATAAACGTCACTTCACACCTTATAACCCCATTTTGAACTTTTGACTATTGTGGATGATTTGGATTCTGATTTTGCATACTTTCACTTATTTGCAAGATTAGGGTTTCCACCTAGGTAGGAAAAATGTAATAATTTGCATATTATGTAAATTTACTTTCGGACTAGTTTAAAGTCCTAATTTTAAAACTCAACTACCTTCTTTTTCAGTTTTTCTTTGGCCGCAGGTGGAGCATTTTGTTGAAAAGAAGGATTTTCATATTGCTGCTGCAGCTTAATCAATTTTAACTTTAATTTCTCCAACTTGTTATGATTGACCGATTTATCAATTGTAGCTAACTGCAAGAACAAGCAAACATAGTCATGATGGCATACTTATACATAAACGTTGGCATAAATTAAGAAGAAATGAAGATTATCCAACGATTTAAGACGTACCACTGGAATATGAATTTTGCAAATGTTGCCATCAATGTCAACAATGAAAGATCCATAAGACCCTTTCTCCTTAGCAGGAAATTTTCCAAACTGAACATTTGAATTAGAAAGCTTTCCAATGGAAGAACTCAGATTATGAAGTTGCTTTTCTAAAGACTTTTCCATTTCGATGAAAACGTCAGGTGGATCCTTGGACAACCAACCACTTTTCTTTTTGATTGCCCTAATTTCACGAGTAAATTGAATTGACCTTGACATGGTTTCAATTAAAACAGGATCGCAAAACTGGTCAATGTCTTGTGATGATGGAAATTTTTGTTCAAGCAGCGAAGTTGTGTCATCATTTTTCAGATACGACCACACTTCTTCCGTAACAAATGGAATTAATGGATGAGCCAACTTAACACCAGTTTCGAAGACATACTGCATGACTAGACTATTCCTTCTATTGGCTTCCGGATCGGTTTTGATATCTCCTTTGACAAGTTCCTGTTTGAAACATAATCCCGGTTTGAGTTACTGCTGTTCATTGTTAATGCCATTTTAAACAATGTGGAATTGAATGTATAAATATCTTACAATATAAACGTCACACAGCTCCTGGTAGAAAAACTTTCTAATTGCTTCAGCATAGAGATGAAACTTTGCTTGATTCAAAGCAGACTCGCATGTTTTGTTGAATTCATACAAACAAGCTAGAATCCATTTACTGGGTAAATGTTCACTGCTGTCACTACTAACACTCGGGCTCACATTTTCTTTTGCTTCATTTGAGTTGCTATTAAGTTTTAAAAATCTCAAAGCTTGCCAAAGCTTGTTTGAAAATCGTTTACAACTATCTAAATAGTTCAAGTCTAACGATATATCTTGATCTGTGGAAGTGAAAAACAAAATAAAAGAGTTTTACTTTGGCTTTTGTGAAAACTTATTGCGTGTTAAAAATATCAGGTTAACGCAAACTCACCAAATAAATTTTGTGAAAGTAAAGTCAACCTCAAAGCATCAGACCCACAAACCGGAAATCCTTTGGGATGGTGCTTTTCAAGTGCTATTTTTCGAAGTGAAAATTCATTTTCATCTAGCTCTCCAGCAGCAAACGAATTTTCGGATTCTTTTACGAGCTCCTATAAGCAGCATCATTCATAATAAACTTTACATGATAACCATAACTTATCGGGAATCTCATGGATATTTAACGAACCTCATACGAAATTCCATTTACAATATGTACAGGGTCAATAACATTTCCTTTAGACTTTGACATTTTTCGTCCAAAATGATCTGTTACAATACCATGAAGTAGAACATGGCGGAATGGAAACCGATTTACAAGAGCTAACGTAAGGATCGTCATTCTCCAGACCCAAAACAACAGAATATCGCTTCCAGTTTCCATTAAATGTATTTCCTTAAAGCTCTAATCAAAGAAAACGACGTGTCAAGTTAGCTACGCAATTCGACTAGAAACATAAAAGAAGTGAAAGTTTTACTCTGCAAGTACCTCTGAGTTAGGCCAGTCAGAAACACTCAATGGTATAAGAGCAGAGCTGAACCAAGTATCCAATACATCATTGTCTTGAACCACTTCCGCTGGGTCCGTTATTTTGAATCCTAAACTTTGTTCTAGCTTCAACGTTGCTGTCTTTTGAAGAAAAAATTTGTTTTGAAGTTGTTAATTTTTGAGATAAAACTATAGCTTTCTTTCCAAAAATTTCCGGTCAACGTGTACCTGAACATCCGCAGCTGCAACCCATTTGTCGGGATGATTTAAATGGTAATATGCGGGTATACGATGGCCCCATTGAATTTGACGAGATAGGCACCATTCTCTATTAAATAGAAATCTATACGTTACAGGATACTGATTTAACCAACTTTTTAAAAGAAACTACATACATACCGTGCTTCGTTAAGTTTATGTACAAGAGAACGTGCGTGGTTTTCAGGAACTATAAGGAACGATTTGTCTTCTATTGCTTGGACAAGTTTACTACTAAGTAATTGGGTTTGAAGAAACCAGTGGGGTACAAGTCTTGGTTCGATCACATCTCCACTTCTGCTACAGACTCCCACAGATCCTGAGTACTCCTTTTCATCGACAATCGCATTTTTGTGGTTTAAAATTTCAATTACCCTTTTTCTCGCCAAGAATCTAGGAACCCCCTATAACCAATATTTTGTATAATGAAATACGCAGCTGCATGATAAATCTTTCAATATTATGAAGTCAAACCTGTAAATCTCCACCATATTCATTTAATTGACCGTCAGTGGTTAAAATATTTATTGATTTTAACTTATTCGAAGTCCCGATGGCGAAATCCAGCTTATCATGTGCCGGAGTAATCTTGACTACACCTAAAAACGTATTTGGCGTAAGTTTATAATTTACCGTTGTAGAAGGTATGTAAACAAAGAAACAATTAAAAAACTAGTACAAGTACTTGCCAGAGCCAAAATCTGGTTTCACCCTTTCATCCGTAATGATAGAAATCGTATTCCCATTGAGCGGATTGATAGCCATCTTTCCAACATACTTGGCGTATCGAAAGTCTTCCTTGTTAACAGCCAAAGCTACATCACCAAACATTGTTTCCGGTCTTGAAGTTGCCACGATAATTTTTTCGTCTACCTTGAAAAAGGAACCTGACTGTTTGAAATCCCTTACAAAGACATTAATAGACATATACTTCAGTCCAGCTCTACTTCATACATACCTGAATCCAGCAATGAATAAGCAACATGGTACAATACTCCAAACTGTATTGGAAATTCATAGTTTGGAACACGCAACGTCATTCTCTTATCAAAACTTATATTGTCAACTTCAATATCTGCTACAGTTGTCTGGATTGCACAAGACCAATTTACAATGCCATCCGCTCTCCTAATAAGCCCGTTCTCGTAAAGCTGTATAAATGCTTCTTTGACTGTTTGAGAATGTCTCTAAACCATAAAAATACTTTCATCATTGCAACAATTAAAATGTGAATTCGGTAGCATATGAATCAAAATTAATACCTCATCTAAAGTATAATACTCGCTATCCCAATTGAGAAGAGCACCAGACGCCATCAACTGTTGACGAATGAGATCCAAATTGCTGCTTGAAAATCCTTTCAAATTATCACCTACCGTTGATCCATCCTTATTTTTAGACATTTTTCTGTTCACAACGGATTGCGTTGCAATCCCTGCGTGATCAAATCCAGGTATCCAATCAATATCCAATCCCGTCATCAACTTCCTTAAAATATACACAAATCATGTATTCAAACAATTCCTCTTTATTTATCATAACTTAAATCATATATGTTTTGTCAAGATTACCATCTTGCTATTGTATCCTCAACAGTTAGGGTTAAAAAGTGACCCAAATGAAGCTTCCCTGTGACGTTTGGGGGTGGAAGCAGCATTCTGAAAACGGGCTTATCTTTACCAGCATTGTTTCTTTTCCTAAAACTACATTTCCACTTCTCCAGAATCTTTTCTTCAACGCTGCTCGGATCATATGCTTTCGGCATATCACTCCCAAAACTTGTCCCGTTAGCGGCGCAGTAATATCTTCGTTGCACGCCACAAAACATGCGCCTCTGGCGACCTAGAAGGCCCCTCATCTACGATAGTAATTAAAGTACGTTTGACGAATACAGTTACCCTTTTGGTTAGAGGAAAATACACTGACTTCGTACTTCACTTACATTTGATAAGTTGTTGTTAGCAAGCAGATCTCGGATCCACTCACATTGAAAAAACACTCATTTTACGACTAGTACAACAGACCAGATAAGAAAAGAATGGATATTAGACTTTTCAGCAGTAAAATATAACTGACTCCGGTTAAAAGTTCTCCGAACCCATCGTGATGTCAATATTTACATCATGTGGATAGTGGAATCCGCCACTATACCAAATTCAATGGTTGAATTCTTGTTCTTCTTACACAAACACCGTTCTATGCTCAAGCTCTAGAGCTTTCCTGATTCAATCATGACGGAATTGTGACAGAACGCTGTTTCCAGCGATTCATAATTGCCCAGTTTCACTATTGATGCGTAAACTTTTAAAGATTTTTATGCAAATCATGGTCAAGTCATAATTTCAACAGTTTCTGGTTTTACGTATAAACTTTATTCAATACTAATACTCATCTGAATAGCAATTAATTAATACGATCATGTTTTTTATTGATTCAGTCTGCAATCTTTTGATATGATGCCAGCTATATTTTTCAACGTGTCTTCTTAATGAAGTATTGAAGCTAAAAGACTCGTGACTCATATATAGGTGTGGATATACTGCTTCGTTCTGTTACTTTAAATCTCGTTTTTAACATCTGAAAGCACTCGGATGAAATCTGCAAAAATAGGTGATAATGCAAAAATCGCACATACCCCATACATAAATACATACGTACATAAATACATTCACACATAGGAAAATGTTATAATCTTACACTGTGACAACCGGATCCCAAAATTATTTCCGATAGGGCAGGAAGTCGGA